>JAOXJP010017553.1:0-17466 GCA_025762735.1 Platanus orientalis | reverse complement strand
CCCCACCACCATGCGACGAACGGGTTGATATCACACATACTTATTAAATCCGGACTGGACATTGACCCGGCTTAGAAGCTGGATCAGTGGTTCAACCAGTGGATCACTGATCAAACCACAAGATCAATTAAAAATATTAAATATTAAATAAATAAATTAATTAGATAGAAAAAAATAATATAATAATTTTTTATCTCATCTTTTTAAAATATAATGCAAATAAACAATATATATATATATATATATATATATATATATATATATAACAAAAATGAAAGTTTGTTTTTGTTCATTTTTTAGAAACCCGAGTTTAAAAGATGGTCAAACCGGTTGGGTTAGACTATTCAACAACAAACCCATCGGGTTTTAACGGGTTTGGCTGGATCATGTGTAAAAACAATCTAAAAAGAAAATCGAACCAATAGAAAGACTAAATCATTGGGTTTTTGGTTCGATCAATCAGTCTAATCTGGATTTAATAACTATGATATCACATCCCAAAAGTGAATGAACCCCATCCCTTTGTGTCTTGCCTCATGGGGGGTCACACAAGGGGGTGGGACCCATTCACTTTTGATCTTGCCTTACGGGATGTAGAGGATATTGAGCCCGATAAATAGAACTACAAACAGACCAAATTTGAAACTGAACGGATGTCCTATCTTAAATGTAATGAATATTATAAAACTATATTTGTATCATAACCGTTTAAGTAATTCAAATTTTTGATATAAAAAAAAAAAAAAAAAAACAATTTCATAAATGTTATCACCATCATTAAATGTAGTTTTCCCTAGCTCATGTTTATCTTCGCCTAAATCTCTGATATCATATGATCTGACAATGATGTTGGATGAAGAAAAACACCATCTTTTCTTTTATGGGATGAGTGTGAACTTCTATAGCTTTGACATAGTTATCGTAGTACCTGTGGATACTGAAATACCGTCATGAACTGTGAAAAAGTAGTCACAAAGTAAAGAGTATATATATTTTTAGGATTCTACTCTATATATTGTTATATTTAAGCAAAATGGATATTTAATGGAATAGATCCAAATTTATCTGTATCTTATATGATATAAAGAGATGTTTTCATAAACGGACTGGATAAGAATGTCTCAGGTCGAGTGGGGACCGGAACACGGACCGAGTTGCAGCCCTTCCTGTAAGCTCATGCATTTACTATTATACACTTATTTGACCTTTTAATTCAGCTGTTGGCGTGTGTGTCTCCAGTTAGACTGGAGATGATTTGAATGGACCAGCAATGCGTGACGTTAGAGATGTAACGTAAGAGAGTACTGGAAAAAGCAGCTTGACGTGATGGAATGATTTCGGCCGTTTGATTTTATACTTCGCTTTTAGCTTTTATTGTGGGAAGAAAATGTTCTGTGATGAAAAATTGTATTATGGTGAATTACAAACTGACACATATTGCGTTTCGGGTTCAAAAAGTTGCTTGCTAGTTTAAAGACGAATCGGGAATCAGGATTCCGTGCTGCAAAAGCTGCACCGACTCTGGGTCATCGTCAGCTTTGCGTATGAATTTCTGCCTCACTTGGCGTTTTTACGTTCAAAACCGCACGGACCTAGCGTTGCATTAGCAGCACCGAATCATCCCGCTAAAAAAGGAATTTAAATAGATTCAGAGAATCCCCGGTCTAACTAGTGAAATATCTCTCCTGTACCAATCGATGCGTGACAAGTTGTAATAAATGCTTTGTCAGACATTACACTGCACTGGCGCGGTATCTCACAATTCGAACCGGAGATGATTACTTTTTCACACTATTTTAATAAGGAAGGACCTGAAGCGAAGTAAGAGAAACTCATTAATTTTGGATACTGGCACATCATAGAATTAGGATTACTGAAGCAGGGGCATTTTTTCCTTTTTCTATTTTTATCCACGTTTATCTACACAGGTGAATTTTATTCATCTTCCACTAATGGTAATTATCGTGAATTTACTAAAACACCCTCATCCTCCGGCGTTGTTTACATTCTCCTACCAAGTGTAGTTGGTAACTTTTGGAATACTCTTCTGGTGGGTTCCACTTGTCTTCGACTACCATGGCTTATAACGTAAACCGTGGGCAGGGGGAATGGTGGTGACATGTACGATTGAGAAGAAACAGCGGCGGGAGGAAACCAGAGACACGAGAGGGAGAGACCGTGGGCGGAGACTGGAGACTGGAGACTGGAGAGTGATGAAAATGAGATAAATAAAAGCGGAACGGTCAAAACGTGAAGTAACTATGAAATTTCTTGTTTACTCCGTTTGGTTGGTAGATTCGCAGAAGAATGCCATCTCTTTCTTTGGCACTGAATAAAAATAAAATCACATTGACCACCACAAAGTCCAAAGGTCTTACGCTGTTTCAGCATCTAATGCTTAAAATGCTGACACTTTATCCTTGCGTTTCAAAGGGGTTAATTTTAAAGCGAACTAGCAAATGCCCCCGTAAGGCCGTAAATCCGGGTGAGTTTATACCCGTTAAATCCATGTGATTTTTAAAAGAAGATTTGAGAGAGGAACTTGATCCATTGGGAGAGGGAACATAAATTTTCGGGCTGGGATTAGGTACGGAAATTTGCTTTTCCTGATGTATTAGGATGACATCAGGGACTGAGTGAGTATCAGTACCTAAAAGTGACTCACTTTTTTTTTTTTTTTGGGGGGTGGGGTTATCACTTTCAGTACTGATGTGTCCAACCCCTAATGCCATCCGAAAAAGCAGATTTCCATATATAATCTTTTCTGGTTGGACTCGTATCCTCTTAACCGGTAAATAAATGAACCAATATGAGCCGAGACATAAAAGGGATGGGGCCATACACTTTTTGCAGGCCCATGGGCTAGCTCATTAACAAATCTACTTATATGAAGCATTTTTAACATTTCTAGACATACGCATTAAATATTGTCCCTTAACAAAAAGCTAGCGAACACACCAGGGACAAACATCTTTAGTGGAGTTCATTGTATTAACAGCAGCAAGAGAATTGGACTCCAAAATGAGGGTTTGGATTATGTGCAAATGAATCTTGTGAGAACCGTGAAAATGGCACCATAGGGGCTGACGCATCAGTACCGAAAAGTGATTTGCACTTTTTGGGGGACACTTATCACTTTTCGGCACTGATGTGCCTGCACCCTGATGCTGTTTTCACAGTTCCCACAAGATTCGTTCTCACCTAATTTTTAGTGCCAAAATGATATCCTAGGCTTGCAGATGCTTTGCTAAGAGCAGGCTAGAACAGCTTCAAAAGGCTCCTTCCATGCATCCCTCCTCATCCTAGATCCTATCCAAAATTCATTTGCATCGTGCGCAATAGCTGCTACCACCATTACTTCCTTATTTTGAGGAGATGTCGCATCCACCTTGATTTTTATCCATTCTGAATCGGGTAGTCTCCATTCCAAAAAAACCCATTGGGATCAGAAAAAGAGTTTTGATGAGCATTAGACGGCTGGTGGCATGGGGCCAGGTGTTGGAACATCCAGTGATAAGAAAACCAAATAGTTGAGTAGTTAAAGGATTTTGCATTGGATGCTACTTGACTTCGCTGCAACCAAATACACTAATATAGGATTCCTAGCTTTTGAAGAGCACTACATTTTGATTTTTTTGATTGCCAATTGAAAGAAACGCAGTTTGCAAACCACTCATGGAAACTTAACGAGTTTTTCCAAATTATTGGGAGCTTATAGGGTTGTTTCATTTTATTCCACACCAAATGAGCAAATTTGCATCTAACAAGGCTATGGAAGATTGATTCCTATTCCTGGTTGCATATAAGGTAGATCGGCTGAACTTTTGGGACTTGTTTATGAATGCTTTTACGGATTGGTAAGGCTTCATTGCAGGTTTTCCAAAGGAACACCTTGATTTTTTAAGAAATGTTTAGATGCCATAAAGCTTTCCAAAGAGATGGTGTCTAGCTCTTGGCTAGCCAGACTATGGTCTGTTGCCAATACCTTGTATGCAGATTTAACCAAGAAAATACCCCTTGGATCATGCTTCTAAATAAGTTTATCTGAGTTTATGAATCGTCCATGAGAAATACTTCTAATGGCTTCCTTCTCTTCTTCCGAAATGAGAGTATCAATCGGTGCAAGATTCCAGTAGAGAATAGGTCCCACGATTAATTCTTGGACCTTGTCCACTGGGCCTGAAGAAGAGTACGGAGTTTGGAGTTTACCATCTGACAAATTTGGAATTCATACATCCTTCCATATGCGGATCTCTTCTCCATTTCCCACCAACTATTGGCTACCCTTTAGGATAAGGTTGCAGCCATTAAGTAGGCTATTCCAACCCCATGATCCCTTCTTTATTTTTTTTCTTGGGTAACACATGACACCTATGGAAATAAATGGATTTCATGAACCTAGTCCATAAAGAATTTGGCTCATTAATCAATTTCTAGCATTGTTTGGCTAGCAACACTATGTTGGCAAGATGTAGATCACGAAAACCCATGCCACTTTTCAATTTGGACATTCTTAGCCTTTCCCACTTTAGCCAATGGATAAAATTTTCCTGGTTCACCTGACCCCACCAAAATCCACGTATGTTTATCGATTCAGGAACAAGACTTTTTTGGAAGCAAAAAATAGGACATAGCATATGTAGGTAATGCCGCCACCACTGACTTCAGTAGTGTCTCCTTCCCTGCTGAAGATAGGAGTTGGCCTTTCCATTCTTGCATTCTGTTGGACGCTTTGTGTTCGATATAGCTAAAGAGACTCACCCAATAAAGGATGGAAGCTCCAAATATTTTTCTAGTCGATCAACCAATTGCATTTGAAACATAGCCGTAATGTCCTGTTTAACTTGGTTGGGTGTCTTTCGATAGAACAAAATATCAGATTTTTGGGTATTAACCATTTGACCCAATGCTCTTTGGAAATCATGCAACAAGTTAATGATAATTTGTGTATCCTGGGTGGAGGCTTGACAAAAAATATAACAATCATCAGCAAATAAAATGTGGACAATAGATGGACTCCGCCTTCTGATTGATATGCCTCTGAGATAATTATCGGTTTCAGCCCTTGATATTCTTGCTGAAAGTCCTTTCATACATAGTACAAACAAATATTGAGGCAAAGGGTTCCCCTGACACAACCCCCTAGTAGCCATGAATGAACTCTCTGAGTAGCCATTTAAAAGGACTTGAAATGTTAGAGTAGATACACAATTGAAGATCCACTTTTGCCACTTTTGATTGAACCCAGATTTTGCCATGACCTGAATTAAGTATTCCCACCCCACCTTGTCATAGGCTTTACTTAGATTCATTTTGATTGTCATCAAATTTTTCCTTGAGTTGTGTGTTCTTGGGTGATGGATTAACTCATGGGATATCAAAATGTTATCAGAGATTAATCGTCATTTTATGAAGGCTGATTGGTTTGGGGAGATGATCTCAGAAATCACCTTCTTAACCCTGTTGGCCAGCACCTTTGCAATTATACTATAGATGACATTACATAGAGTAGTGGGCCTAAATTGGGGGGATTATGGATTTTGGGGTGTTTTGGTGTTTTGGGATGAGCACAATATACATGTGGTTGATGTCCTTAATCGATTTGTGATCATTGAGGATATCTAGAACATATGACACAGTTTCATCCCCCACCACCCCCCAATATTTATGGTAAAATCCCACTTGGAACCCATCCGGCCTGGTGCCTTCAATGCTACCATTTCAAACACAGCTTCTATAATTTCTTTTATGGAGAAATCTTTATCAAGTTCCAACTAGGCCTTTGCCTCTGATGATAATGTTTTTGGGATGAAGTTAATAGAATTATGCATATCCTCTTCACAGGGAGCAATAGTTGTGAAGCGGTTTTGAAAGTATTGAATTAACACTTGCCCCATTTCCTCCTGCTCACTTACCCAGTTACCATTATCTGTCCTAAGTTGAGTAATTCTGTTTATTTCTGTTATAATGATTGTGGATAGGTAGAAGAAAAGGGTGTTGCGATCCCCACTCCTTAACCATTGAATTCCAGATTTCTAAGCCCACATTATCTCTACGTTCTTCAATAATTTATCCAATGCTCGAGAAAACTGTCCAATTTTCACGTCCTCCTTAGGAGACCAGGTTGATTTATCCTGCAGTTGACACAACTTTTCTGGTAGAGTGGAGATTTTAGAGTGGAGATTGCCCACTCTATCTCTATTCCATTTATAAAGTTTTGGGATGAGCATGGCAAGCTTATGGGGGAATCGGCATGGGTTGGGCAATTGATTGATTGAATTGCCTTTTCACAATGTCTTGACACTCGTCATAATTTGACCACATGCATTCAAACTTGAATGGTCTTTTGCGTAAAATATCCCAACGGCATAAGCTTTTTACCAAAAAATTTTAAAAAAAATCTCATGTTCATTTTTAATTGACAAAACAAATGCGTTTGAGTTTGCGTGAGTATGCTGTAGGCTGACATGTGTGCGTATAGGGATAAAACCATAAAAAAGTATTCAATGAAAAAAAAAAGTAGGTATCCGAAAAGAGGTACTAAATTCAAAAAGGCATCATGTGTCAATCTGTAGCTTGTTCACACTGGCACTTTTTGTTCATTGGCAGTCATTCTCCAAAAGAATGGTCAATAAAGGGAGCAAATCTTCCGTGACAATATTGGTTTAATTATGTGTGACATGTGATGTGTATATGATTAAAAGAATAGAGCAAATGTTCAAATAAAAAAATAGGTGCCCAAAATACATTGTCAGTCTTTGGTACAAATCAAACATTTGAACATACTATTTTTTGTCACAAAAGCTCGTGTTGCCCCCAAAAAATAAAGGGAAATGTATTTTTGAAACAAATGTTATATGACTAAGAATTGTCTGTTACCACTCAACAGACTGGCAGCTGATGTGTTTTTTGAATTTGGTGCCTCTTTTGGATACCTACCTTTTTTATTTAAATACATATTTTGATATTTTTAGGTTTTAACCCATGCACCTGCCACATGTCAGTTTGTGGCTGGAGGTCACAAATGAATTTTTGGCACAAGAATTTTGCTCTCATGTATTTCATACCAAAAACAAAATTGACCAGGTGTCTATCTTCACCTCAGATTTGGTATGACCCTTACTAAACGACCAAGGTCCGCACAACTTAGGGGTGGCCACATCAGCACCGAAAAGGTGATTTACACTTTTTGGGGGTGCTTTTCACTTTTTGACGCTGTTCGTACCCTAATTCCAAGTTTTAAATTCTAATATTTATCCTAGAGTGGGGGTGAATAAGATATATTTTTTTTAAATTTCAATTACCCAAATTCAATTGTTTATTTTAATTAGTCAAGTTGTTCTTTATGATTAATTGCAATTGAAATTAACTATTGTATATGAATGGGTTCAATCGTGTTGCATGTGAAATTGTATCAATGTGTACAATGTTTGACAATAAGAATGAAAAAATAAAAGCAAACCATAATCAGTCACAACATGCACAAGATGTATAGTGATTCGGCATAACGACCTACATCCACTCTCAAAAGCCTACCATCGAGCCAAATAATTTTATTAAAATTGACACTATTACAATCAAAGCTAAAATTACCAAAGAGCCTAGTCTACTTACTAAGCAAGCTACACTTGATGTCTCCGACAGGTGTGATCTATAATTTACTCTTCCGGTGTCTCTGGTGGTAGTACTAATTCTCCCGGTATCTTTAACGGGAGAGGTCTTAAAACATTTAGTAAAAGTTAAGGTAAAGGTTTACCTATTTATAGGTTTATGTTGCATTTGCTCACAAGTTGGAATTGCTCCTCCTTGAGCTAGATGTGACTTTTGTTCCCCAAAACTTCTTGGTGGTTCTTCAAGCTTGTAGAGCCAACTTAGTGGGTTGCTCCTCCTTGAGCAAGTTGTGACACACAATCTCATACTTCTCTTTTTGGGTTTCCTCTTTGACACCCCTTGTAGCCTACCTCTAAAAAATGTCTTAGCAAGATTGGATATGTGTAATAAAATGGTCTTAGGTATTGATTTACCTATCTAAGTATATAGAGAGATTTAGGGAATTAAGTCTCTCAAAATCTGTCACATTGGACACAATGAGGTTTCAAATGTATGAGATTTTAGCAAGAACAATTAGTTGCTCAATGGATGTTCAAACCCTTATATAATAGACAAAAATAATTCATGTCCATTTGATTAGAACATCCCTAACTGGTCAAATAATATTGGTCATTGATTGCCAACGAATTCTTGAAGTTTAAACAGTTATACAGTGATTTTGCAACTTTGGATCAATCCTGAATCAATCAAAGTGCAAAAATCACTCAGATCCAGCAACTCCTGCAACCCGAGAGTTGCTGGATCGATTCAAATAAGTTTGAATCTATCCAAACTATTTGGATCGAAGTGGTTCGATCTTGGATCAATCCAAATCCCCTGTATCTTCCAACACCTTGGAACTGCTACAGAAGGCTTCGGATCGTCTCTCTATGGTTCGGGAAGGTCCGTGGACCTTGGAAAATCCATCATGGAGCCTTGATTCACTTCAACTACCATACAATACTTGATTTACCTTGAAAAGGCTCAGAGTAGTACATGAATCCTTCAGGGTGATTTATATGCTCTCGGATTGATCTCTTAAGACTTTCTTTACGCTTGATGATGATCTCCATGATGCTTTGATTCAAGGACCTCCTAGACTCTAACATGACTTAATTCATGTCCTAGTCTATACAAAACATGTATTTTACAATTCATGGAATTTACATAACACATTACATTTACAGTTTTCTCCCCATATTTCAGAGAATGGGGAAAAGAAGGCCAAGAAATTTTAGAAAGGGTCCTAGTATTAGGACAAAGATGGTAGTTGTGAGACTAAGGACTCTTATAAAAGTTGTGGACATTGCCATGATAGTAGAGCAAGAATGTGATGAGGTCCAACAGATTCAGGATCAAAGCAGAAAGCATACCAGCACTGATAGACTTGAGAAGAGTAATGACAACACCAAGGCAATCAATAAAAAGGTGGTTATTGTAAGGGAGACCAGGACACAGTTTTAGTAGGATAGGGTTGCTTGTCCCAAATGTGGGAAGCCACATACAAGTGTATGCCACTGTGGGTCTAGAGCTTGTTTCAAATGTGGAAAGGTGGGATACCAGATCAAAGACTGCCTTACCATGAAGAGTGACTAGATAGCTAAATCTACTGATGGGAAGCTAAACCCAAAGACTCAAGGGCATGTCCATATGTTTACTGAGAAGGATGCGGAGGCATCCAACATTATGGTGGCAGGTATTATCCATTTATTTTCCATGATGCTAAAGTACTCATTGATCCTAAATCCACACATTCATTTATATCAAATAGTTTTGTAAAACACTTTGATGCTACACTAAAACCATTAGAGTATAGATTAGTGATAGCTACTCCACTTGGAAAGACCATGATGGCTAAGTTGGTATATAAGTCATGTGTAGTTATGATTGGGGAACAGGAGATGTTGGCAGATTTAGTTTTACTAGACTTGTAGGATTTTGATGTGAGTCTTGGTATGGATTGGTTAACCACTCATCATTCAAAGTTAGATTATTATAGCAAGGAAGTAACCATTAGTATCTTTACTCATTCCAAGGTTGTTTTTAGGGAAATTTGAGTTTTCCTAAGATTATTTATGCCCTTTGAGTGAAGCGACTATTGCAGAAAGGTGGGCTAGGGTACCTAGCTTACATCATAGATGATTAGAAAGATAGAATGAAGATTGAAGACATATCTACTATTAGAGATTGTAGCAATGTGTTTTCTAAAGATCTTTCAAGTTTACCTCCTGATGGAGAGATTGAATTCGCTATTGAGTTAGTAGAAGGCACTAAGCATATTTTTATGACACCATATTGTATGTCACCAGCTGAGTTGAAGGAACTTAAGGTACAATTATAGGATTTAATAGATAGAAGTTTTGTCCACCCAAGTGTTTCATCATGGGATGCACCTATTTTATTTATGAATATGAAGAATGGAACCATGAAGCTTTATATTGACTATAGATAGTTGAACAAGGTAATAGTGAAGAACAAGTACTCGTTACCTCGAATTGATGATCTCTTTGATTAATTACAAAGTGCTAAGGTCTTTTCCAAGATTGACCTTAAAAGTTTGGTTATTATCATCTTTGGATTAAGAATGATGATATCCCTAAGACTGCCTTTTATACCTGGTATAGACACTATGAATTCCTAGTCATATCTTTTGGACTGACAAATGCCCCTATAGCATTTATAGACATAATGAACAGAGTATTTAGGCCATATCTAGACCAATTTAGTATTATCTTCATAGATGATATTCTGGTTTATTCAAAAAGTTCAAAGGAACATGAAGAGCATCTAAGGATTGCACTGTAGACTCTAAGAAACCATACATTATATGCCAAGTTCAATAAGTGTGAATTCTAATTAGATAAATTGATATTCTTAGGACATATGATCTCCAAAGATAGAATTTATGTGGATCCCAAGAAGATATAAGCTACGGTTAATTTTCTTAGACCTACGAATGTGTTTGATATTTGTAGTTTTTTGGGATTGGCTGGCTAGTATAGGAGGTTCGTTGAGGGATTCTCTATCATGGATGGACCTTTGACTAAGTTGACATAGAAGAATGCCAAGTTCAACTTGAATAAGGTATGTAAACATAGTTTTCAAGAACTAAAGGATCATTTGGTTTCCACACCGATTCTTACATTATCTTCTAGCAATGGAGGGAAATATGTGATCTAGAGTGATGCATCTAAAAAAGATTTGGATTATGTATTGATGCAGGATGGGAAGGTCATTTCCTATGCATCTAGACAACTTAAACCTAATAAGCAAAATTATCCAACTCATGATTTAGAATTAGTTGTTGTTATTTTCACACTAAATATATGGAGACATTACTTATATGGGGAACCTTGTGAGATTTATACTGATTACAAGAGTCTGAAGTATCTGTTGTCACAGAAGGATATGAATTTCAAGCAAAGGAAATGGCTTAAGTTGATCAAGGATTATGATTGCACTATCTTTTATCATCCTAAAAAAGTTAATGTAGTTGTTGATGCATTGAGTCGAAAATCTTGTTAAAATTTGGCATGTATGGTAACACATTTGAGAGTACAGTCAGTTTTGAATGACAAGATCAAGACAACTCAAAATTCAGATTCCCATATTCAGAAAATCATGGAAGATGTTAAGAAGGGACAAAGAACTAATTTTTAATTCAGCAAAATGATTTCTTTATGGTATGGTAAAAGGTTGTGTGCCTAATGACTCTGAATTGAAAAGAGAAATCATGGAAGAGGTACGTGAAACAACATATTCAATTCATCCAGGGAGTACAAAGATGTACAAGGACCTAAAAGAATAATGTTGGTGGAATAACATGAAGAGAGACTACGAATTTTTTGTCCAAGTGTTTTACTTGTCAACTTGTGAAAGTTGAATATCAAAAACCAGCAGCACTATTGCAACCATTGGAATTCCTGGATAGAAGTGGGAATATATCTCTATGGATTTTGTTAGTGGATTGCCAAAGACTAGGAAGGGATTCAATTCTATCTAGTTCATTGTGAATCGACTAACCAAGTCCACTCATTTCTTACCTGTTCAGGTAAACTATTCGCTTAACAAGCTGACCAAGTTGTACATCGATGAACTCATAAAACTTCATGGTATTGCAGTTGAAATAGTTTTAGATCATAATCCATAATTTACTTCGAGATTTTAGAATAGCTTGTAGGAAGCTTTGGGAACGAAGTTGAAATTTAGTATGGCTTTTCATCCATAATCAGATGGACAATTGGAAAAGACCATACAGACTTTGGAAGACATGCTGAGAATGTGTGTCATCGATTTAAAATCAAGTTGGGATGATCATCTACCATTGATCCAATTTTTTTATAATAACAATTACCAAGAAAGCATAAAAATGGCACCATTTGAAGCACTGTATGGTAGGAAAGGTAGAACACACATAATTTGGGAAGAAGTTTGAGAAAGAAATTTACTTGGGCTTGAATTAGTTTAGGTGACAACAAATAAGATTAGAGTGATCGTGAAAGATTACTTGTGGCTCAGAGCAGGCAAAAGGGTTTTGCAAATTATAGGATAAGATAATTAGAGTTTTAAATTAAGGAACATGTATTTCTGAAGGTATCACCATCCAAGGGTATTATGAGTTTTAGAAAGAAAGAAAAGTTAAGTCCCAAGTTCATAGGACCATTCAAGATTTTGAAAAGGATGGGTGATGTTGCTTACAAACTAGCATTTTACCATCTCACAATGTGTTTCATGTATCCATGTTGAGGAATTACATGCATGATTTGTCCCATGTGATAGAGTATGAACCACTTCAAGTGAAGGAGGAATTATCATATGAAGAGTAATCAGTTCAAATCTTAAATAGAAAAGAACAAGTGTTACGTTCGAAGGTAATTCCATATGTGAAGGTACTATGGAGGAACCATTCGAAAGAAGAAGCAGCTTGAAAAGACAAAGACGAGATGAAGAAAAAATATCTACACTTGTTTCGCACTCAAGGTATGTCAAATTCAAAGGATTAAATTTATTTTAAGGGGGGAGACTGGAGAGTGTAACACCCCGCACATATTCTGTACATATTCCACATATGTTTTGCACACTTAGTAGGATCTATATGCATATCAATGACTTGCAAACTTAAAAAAATTTAGAGACAAATCTATACAAAACTTAACATGAATTAGTGAGTAAACAATACATCGTTAGAAATATATGGAAGTCTAGTTTCTAGCTCATCAAATGGTGTGCAATTTCGAGTTTCTTAGAAGAAGTTATGACAATTTTCCCACTAGGTCTCTATGCTTACTAATATGGTTAAGTTTGTAGAATATGGTAATATTTTAGATAAACCTTTATTAGTATAGTACGAATTATCTCACAAACCATAAATCATTAAAAAGCTCTATGAATCTATTTCTAACACAACAAATGATGAGTGAATCATAGTTTTGTAGAGAAAGTTATGATCATATTCCCACCAGACGTCTGTACTGGAAAAACCTGGGGAGTTCAAGCGCTCATGAAGAAGTCTAAGTGCTCGTGGGGGGAGGGGTATCCCAAGCACTTGGGAATCATGTCAAGCACTCACACCTACATGAGATAATTTTTAGAAATTGGAAACTTGTGATTTTTGGTTTTAAAAGTTGTCAAATTGATTTAGGACTCTTCTAGGGTCTATATAAGTGTTAGAACTCAACCTAATTCAACATAAAACATAAAGAATAAGGGTGAAGAGAAAAATAAAAGAGAAAGCTAGGGTTTTAGGGATTTTTTGAGATTTTGAAGAGAGAACTTAGAGCTTTAGTTTAGAATTTGATTTCAGATCAAAAGGTAAATAAACATGGATGCTTAAACATCATTTTTTATTGTCCTTAGGTTCTTAGAACATATTGATTCTTGTTTTCAAAGTTTTTCTTCATGTTATGTTTGATTTCAACTCTCTTAGGGTTTCATTTTATATGAAATTGGTTTTGTAAATAAATTAAAACACTTTTACATCATTTTCAATGTTCCTAGGTTCTAAGAATCATTCATCTTCAGTTTTGTTAAAAATCATGGTTTCACTTTGTTTAAGTTATTAGAATCAAGGCTTTACAAAAGAGAAATATGTTTTGTAAATAAACTTGAACACTTAGCATCATTTTTTATATTCTTAGATTCATTTGTTCACAATTTTGCAAAAAATCATGATTCATTTTATTTGTTAAGCTCTTAAAACCATGTTTTTGAAAAGGAAAAAAAGTTTTGAAAGTAAACTTATATTCTATCTTCTTTTTAAGATCCCAATAGGTTCTTGGATAGTTTGATTCTTTCTTTTGCAAAAGTATAACGATGTTCTATTCAGTTTTGGTCTGTTTATATTTCCATAATGATTGTTTCGAAAAGATTAGTACGCTTTTGAAAGGATTTTCAAAGGATTCTAAGAAAATATATTTTTCAAGATTGTTTTAAGAAGTTTAATGTGAAAATCAATAGAACTATGTGCTTAGGTATGTCAATCCTCTTGATTTATGTTTTTCTACAAAGATATGCATTGTTTGACAAATGATTAAAGATTATATCAGTTATACTTAATTATCTATTAGTTTCTATAAATCCTATGTATTTATTTTGGAAGGATAATGTGTTTAGTATCAGTTATGACACGAGACCCATTTACCATCAAAGAAATATATTTGATGGGACCCTCTCATCGGGTTTAAATAGATACGATCAGGTACCCTCTTTGTCAGGTCACATAATTGATGAATTAGTTTTTATTTGATCCACACCACTACGGGTGAAATAGTGGTATCCCTTCACCAGGATCATAATGGGTTCGATTAGGTAACCTTTCACTGGGTCACATTAATAGGTACAAACAAGTGCCCAATCATTAAATCACATTAATAAGTGAAACCATTATCAATTATTTGTTTTAATTATCTACTTAGTAGGTCTCAGATATATGTCAGCTATATGTTTCAATTATTTATTCAATTTCAGCTTAGTATTTTAGTTTCTTATTTGAGATCATATTTTCATTTAGTTTTGTATTTCGATTTTCAATTCTATTTTATTACCTTTTTGTGTCAAAATGAAAATGCACTATGTTTTGCATATATCTGTTAGAAAGCTAAATGTTTTAAAAAGCATCTTTTTATCTATTTTGTTTAAAGCTATCTATGCTTACTGACCTAAATACTTATGTATGTCTTAAGTGTTCCTGTTTATTTGCAAAGTCAATTACGCTTATAGAGTTGACATCGTTGTTTTTAGATGATGAGGGTGATAGGGTGGACTAGTAGCCTAGATCTCTAGAGCGATTCCGGAAACTTTAGTTTAGTTATTCTGTTTATTTTCAGAGTTTGGACATTTTGTTATTTTATTCAGTATTTGTTTTAAATACAGATTTTTAGTTTAGTTTATTTCAGTTTTATTTGATAAGATGTAATAGGTTAGTTTGATTTCTAGTTATATGATGATGGATCACTATTAGTTAAATTATGTCAAATTGTGGTTTTTAAGTTTATGGATAATGGATTTTATATGAATGGAATTAATGGAATGGATATGATTTATTTAAGTAATTCCACTGCATATGTATATGAATGTTAGAGCGAAAATTTGTAAGCAATTTAAATGGTATCAACATAAATGGATTAGTGTCCCGTGTAGCCTCACGGGTATGGGTTTTGGGTCGCAACAAAGATGCTTCAATTACAAAGAAACATATACAAATAAACAGATGAGGGGATGTAGAAAAGATGTCTTCCCTACCTCTGTAGTACATGTGACACACACCCAAAGGGATTTTACCACTCCCACGTCCCAAACAAGAAGATTTCCTATGTCAAAAATTGAGCCAATTGACAGTAATAAGCATTGGCCACAGGCAAATTTTGGTCGTTCCATATCTTTTATAATGTCCATGTGCAATTCATAACTTGGATGCATAGTTTCATCCATTGTATCTGATTTTACCTTAGAAAATCATTGGCAGGACTCACTATATTATGGCTCTCAATCCCTTTGGATGTGTGCCTGGTGCAGCACAGACTTGAGAAAGTTGTGATTCCTGCAGATAATGGGCCCACGAAGTGACTAGAATAGCCCAACTCAGTTACATAATAACCTCACATGTGGGGCCTGATTTCACCACTTTCTCACAACCCAAAACTAGAAAACAGAACTGATTAAATACACTCACATAGGCAGATTAGATGATTGAGTAATCACCAAATTCCAACATTGAAATCATAACACAGGTGGTTGTAACTCAAGTTAATTGATTGATTTAGAACTTCTTAGAATACACTGGACCAAATCAGAATATGATAATTCCGTAAGTTCCATCTTAAAAAAGCACTCATCTAAAACAAAGTTTAAATAACTAAGGCCGTGTTTGGCAACCACCTGTAATGTAATCATTTCAAATCAATTTTCTAGACATTTGTAGCCACAACGCGTTGGTTCATAATGAACTCATTCATATTTGTACTTGATAACATATATCATTTCATTTTATAAAAAACCTAAGATGACTTCATTTCTAATTTTAGTTATCAAACTAGTATAAATCTAAATGAGTTCATTTTGAACCATCACTTCGAAATGATTACATCATAGGTGGCTGCCAAACAGGCCCTTAGTAATCAAGCAACAATTGGGCTGAACACGTAAGATAGACTTAGCAGAGACTGATACATTTGGAGTAAACAGTCCAGAATTCCAATAAAAATACTACCACAGAAATCAGATTTAAAGTAAACAAACTGACACTTAGCTGTCAGGTCTTGATTGTTGAAGTTAAATGACCAAAATCAGACAAATCTCACAACACAATTCTAGCAAGTAAAAGAGAAACAGTCACACACTAGTAGGGAAGAGAGATGTAGAAGATAACACTGCAGTAGCACCACTTTCACAAGATAATAGCTCAAGAAACCTCATTTCCACACTCCAACGTAGGAGCTATGAAGAAAAAATAATTATGTTCAGAAAATTCTTTTTTATTTCACTCATTCCAACCAAAATGTAGCATATCAACCCCTTTTTATAGAATACACTTTCTCCACTTAGAAACCCCCTCCTTTTAGAACTAGAGATAACCTCATACGTGCTAAAACATAAATAGAAAGTTATATTTTCTAAAGACAACTTCTGAAGTAGAAACTAAATAAAGACTCAACAATCTATTGACCTACTTCAAGAAACTAAGAAGCCTTTAAGTTCGGCTTCCTCTCTTGGTTTTCCCACCAATTTGAATAAGAACCAGACAGCTAAAAAGATAGCTAGTGCACTTAAAAACCCATCTTCTCTAAAGCCCAAAAATCAATCCGAGTTATCACAAGCTAAAAGTCTAAAACCAGCGAGTGCTAGAAGCTTGAAATCCGACTACCTTCATTTAATCATTTTGGTTAGTTCTACTTACAAATGCTGCAAATCATCTGTGTTCTTATCTACTACTTTCTTACAACTTTGTACAGTGGCATCTTCTTCGTTCAAAATATGCAAGGCTGTTACAGGAGCAGTGTCTACAACTTCTATACTCCATTAAAATCTATCATTTTTGTCTTTACTTTTCAACAGTATTGTTAGATCTGAAGAGATCTAACAACTAGCACTTGTACTGGGGTTTAAAAAGAGCTCCTTTGTAAGTAGGAATGGTAGTTGACGGCTCCAAAGGGAAAACCCTAATATGTATATATTAGGGGAAATCAAAAGAGAGAGTGAGAGGAGAGACAGCCATACATGAGTTTTTTCTCTAGGGTTTCTTCAAGGTTTGAGAGTGTGTGTGAGAGAGGGTCTACAAGGAGAAACGGTGTGGGATTTTGGGTTTTGGAAATCACACTTCTTTGTACAGATTTACATTCTCATAGTGAAGAAGCTTGTTTCTCTCCCGTAGACGTAGGC
>JAOXJP010017532.1:0-17466 GCA_025762735.1 Platanus orientalis | reverse complement strand
CCCTCTGGCACCCATCCTCCTCTCTCTCTCCCTCTCTTTTTCTCCCTTCCCTCTCTCTTTCTCTCTCCCTCTTTTCCACATGCCCTCTTCCTCTCTCTCTCTCTCCTTCCCTCCCTCTCTCTTTCTCTCTTCCTCTCTCTCCTTCCCTCCCTCTCTCTTGCATGCCCTCCTTCCCCTCTCTCTCTCTCCCTCCCTCCCCCTCCTTCCCTCCCTCTCTCTTTCTCTTCCTCTTTCCTTCTCTCTCTCTCTCCTCTTCTTCTATTTTTTTTCTCCCGACGAGCTGTTCGGACTCACAGGCCGAATGGGGTCCCTCCACTCGGACCTGTAGGTCCAAGCAAGGCGCCTACCTACTCGGACCTGTAGGTCCAAATGAAGGGAACCTTGTTTGGCCTGTGAGTCCGAACAACCACCAGGGAGAAAAGAATGAAGAAGAGGAAGAGAGGAGGGAGGGAGGGAAGAAAGGAGAGAGAGGGGGAGGGAGACAGAGAGGAAGAGGGCATGCGGGAGAGAGGGAGAGAGAAAGAGAGAGAGGGAGGATGGGTGCCGGAGGGAGGGGTGCTGCAACCGCTGGAGGAGCGCTGCAACGCCTGAGGGGGCACTGCATGCCGGAAGTGTGGGAGGGGTATTATAGGAAAAATATATATATTTTTAAGTGAGGTGGACTTAGAAAAAACTGTGGTGCAAATAGAAACTCCCGAAGAAAGTTTAAGGGGTGGATTGGTTTTGGACTGGAAAGCTAGAGTATGGGCCCAAGCCCACTTAGTAAATTATTCCCAAGCCATTACAAACATAGGTATACTCCCCCATGCTCCCAAACACAAAGGTTAGCACATGATGCTTTGTAAAATATTTAAGGACAAATGTTTGTAATGGCACATGGGTATGCTCATGAGCCATTACAAACTTTTTAAGGACAGATGTTCTGTCCAGGATTTGCCATCCAGGACAGCATGGGGCTTCACATGGAAGAAAATGGGTGGGACTTTGAAATTTTGTCAAAGTCCCGACCATTTTATTCTATTTGAAGCTTCATAGAGAACGGGACACCATCTTGGATAGAACATCTTTTCTGTCTTTTTTAAAAGGAAAAGAGAGCAATTGTCCTGTCCATGATTTGGTGTCCAAGACGCCATGGGATGTTATATGGAATAAAATGGGTGGAAATTTGAAATTTCATTTAACCCCTGACCATTTTATTCCATGTGAAGTCTCTTGGTGTCTTGGACACCAAATCCTGGATCAAACATTTATTTCGTTTTTTTATAAACTGTTTTTACCTCATACAATCCAGCGTTTGTGTCTAGAGCATGGGAGAGAGTATACAAATTGGTAGTTGAAAATTAATTTTCTCCCAACACCTAGACTGAATCCATTATCCATAATATTTATTTAGAAAACTTTGTTGTGAATTCTTCATTGCTTTAATTATTCCCTTTTTCCTATGATTGCGTAGAATCGATGCGTAAACATGATAGCGCATCTTTTCAATGCTCCACTCGGGGATTCAGAGGCTGCCGTGGGGGTGGGTACAGTAGGGTCATCGGAGGCGATAATGCTGGCGGGGCTTGCTTTCAAGAGAAAATGGCAGAACAAGATGAAGGCCCAGGGCAAACCATATGACAAGCCCAACATCGTCACCGGGGCCAATGTTCAGGTATCTGTGTCGTTACCAGTTGGCTTCGATCTGTAGGGTCTGCAAAAATCTTTTTTGTGAATGCAAAGGAATAATGGCTTAAGTGACTAGTATTAAGTAATTTGGACCACCTTGAATTTTGTTTTAAGATCTTATTCATTTGTTCTTTTAATCTTTTAATAAAGGTTAGTGTTGGTTAATAAATAATAATAAAATTTGAAGTAGAAGAACGATCCAATAATGGGCACACACCATTGGGTTGGAATTCACCAAACACCCATATCGGTAATATAATATTTGTGTGGGTTAATGGGTCAGGCAGGCCCAATAGGTTGCACAAGGTGCAATGTGAGACCGGAACTAATAGGCAGGCCCACTGTACCAGACCTTGAATTGAGTGTAAAGCTAATGGCCCGGCTTCTGAAATGGGCAATGTGGGTCTTGGGCCGCAATGAATCAGTCTGGACTTGGGTCTGTTCTATCAATCTTACCATAGTAACAGAGCTGCACATTTCGTCTGCTCAATGTGAAATAAATTTAATTCTACAAGAATAGGACGGTGAATCAAGGTCTTTCTCACTATTAATGTCTGGCTTGATATAATAGGTCTGCTGGGAGAAATTTGCAAGATACTTTGAGGTTGAGCTGAAGGAGGTGAAGTTGAGGGACGGATACTACGTGATGGACCCTGTGAAAGCAGTAGAGTTGGTGGATGAGAACACCATCTGTGTTGCTGCTATCCTCGGTTCGACCCTCAACGGAGAATTCGAAGATGTTAAGCTATTGAACGATCTCTTGGTTAAGAAGAACAAGGAAACAGGGTATGTGTGACTCCTCTGGTGACAATAGTACAGTAAAGTGTGTTGAAATATATTAACTCTAACTTTAGGGTTTTAGGATTGAAGGTTAATTGTTTTATTTAAGATGGTATCAAAGCTAAGTTAGGTCACGAGTTCGAACCTCCCTGTATATGCAGTTATTCTCCCAGGCTCTCACGTTAGCTCCCCCACATTGTCCCTCCTAAAGAAATATAATAAGTATATTAACTCATACCTCTCCTATCACCTTAGGGTTTTAGGAGAGATGGTTGAAATATAATAATTAAGTATATTAGCCCATTCCTCTCCTTTCACCTTAGGGTTTTAGGAGAGACGATGCAATTTTTTTTGTTGAGTAATTAAGTGCTTCATTGATGTATTGAAAATTTATATTTGTGTATAAGTACAAGAGTTAAGAGTCATTGTTGATGAGTAGGGAAGCAAGAAACTCATTTTGGCTCAATTGTGACTTCATCTACACATGTAGCTAATCTAGCTATCAAATCATTAGGTTGGTTGGCTTCCTGCCAAATATGGTCAATCCGTACATCCTCAAAGTTGTGAATTCTGTGTCAGATTGCATTTATAATTCATATCACCCTCCAAGGACATTCCCAAGTTCCTCAGCTGGAAGCTTCGAATCAGTAGCAATGTGCAGTCTAGCAATTCCCCTCATATGAGCTACCAGTTAGGCTAGGAGTTAAGATAATACTAGTTGGGATGGGAGTTAAGATAAAATAGAAAAGTAAAGAGAGGGAATTAACACACAAACTAACGCACTTTATTGCATATAAAGACTTGGACTTACAAGGGACTAAGGGACTTGGAGTTGGGACTTGAGACTTAGACTTAAGGTCGGGACACACCCCCAGTTCTGGACTATAACCGTGGGGACTAACTTTGACTAGACCATTACAAACTCTTGATTGGACTATTACAAGGACTTAGACTAGACACATACATGAACTAGACAATTACAAAGACTATACTATAGACTAGTATAAGGGAAGTAGTACTTATTGACACATTAGACTTCAAGGCATGAGCGATATCATCAAAGTCTGAATCTTCATCGTCAAACTCTAGATCTTCATTGTTGACAGAGGGTGATAAGGATATAATTTTGACTGCTTAATGAAGTTCTTCAGTCTTCATACTTTTGTCATACATGTTTCTTAGAAGATGCTTTCATCATGATCATTGAAGAGGATTGGTGGCATTAAAGTCTTTTTGTAATTGGTGGCATACTGAGCTTCAGCATCTTATGTTGGTTAGAGTGTAATTTTGCCAAATCAAAATTCATGTTGGTACTTCTCTTGTGACAAAAGACATAGAAAACATAGATAAACAAACAAATGTTTCTTTTATTAGTCATCTTCCAAATTATCTTCCCCATTCTTTAACATTTTACAATACAAAGATTGATGGAAATGATAAGTGACCTTCCTATCGCTACATGTCTACACACATGGTTCTCCATGGCCTTCAAAAGAACTCCTAACGCATATTCACAGTCTTACTAAAATATATCTTGGTATGTACTCTAGAAGATGGATTTTCTATACTGGAATTTTAGGCACTATCTAGTTTTCGGTTGTTTAGCATCTCATGAGTTCAATTGTTCCACACATTAGTGAGGATTATTTGAACAGAGCCTACTAATCAAGAGTATCCGAACATAACCAACTGGTTTGAGGGGGATAGAAACAACAACTAGAGGGCTTCTTCATACTAAGATCTTATACACTACCTAGTTTTCAGTTGTTCGGCATTTCCAGTTTTTTGATGTAGAAGATCTGTCAAAGTGGCAACTATAGAACATACTTAACAGGACTACCCGTAACAAAGCCTACTAATCAAGAGTTCCTAAACAAAGCCTACTAGTATGAGGGAGATAGAAACAACACTTTCTGAGAGGAAAAGATAAACTAAGAAGAGTGAACAGGGAAATAAACAAATATTTGCACTCATAATACTAACTATAACTATTGAAAATTAAAAATTAAAAACCAAGAGTTGTACTTAAACCATAACCATATTAAAGAACTATTTTCCATGAGTTAGAGTTTACCTTTGTTGTTTGCTCTTGCTTCCATTTTCAACCCGCAAGTAGGTAGCAAGGTTGTTGAAGACTAAGACTTAAGAGGAGAAGTTCTAAAATATAGAAATGGGTTAAGGCATGTAGACTCAAGGTTGGGACACAATTTCGGTTCTTCCTTGAAGTGAACTACAAATCTCTATTTATAGACATGGTCCCAGACTTTAAATTACATTAAACATAACATAAGGGACCGATATGACATGAGACATGGCATAAATCTTGACATATGACTCATACTTGACATACAACTTGACAACATGACATAAGGTATAATACATGACTCGTACCTGACATACAATATGACATAAAACATTAGACATGACTCATACTTGACATACAACATAACGCAAAATGATGGACATGACTTGTACTTGACATAATAAAGAGTGATATAAAGGACTCGTACTTGACATAAAGCTAGACACAGAGTATTGGCAGAATATATTTCAAAGGTGATTAATCACTTTCTTTATCGTAATTTGTGTCATCACCTTGTGAACATTTGATGAACGACGAGTAATTCGGTGAGCTGGTGTTCGTTCCTAAAAAGAAGGAATCCAAATTCCCGAATAATCATTGGGTAGGTGGATTCTGCTGATCTGTGAATGGGTAAGCCATGATAAGTGATGGAACAGTAGTGGGATCTACAGTATTGAGATGGCACATTGCGGTCTTGAAGAATATCCATTTTGTATCATGAGGTGCTTAAAGAACAACAAGGTTGAAGTGTTTCCATGTTTGGATGGTTGCAGATGGGAAATGAGTCAAGGAATTGGAATTTCCTCCAGTAGGATCCTGGATGAACTATGGAGGGTTGTGCAATGTGATGATGGCATACTGTGCATAGTGGGTCTATTGTAATGTTTTCCATTCATTTAGGGAGTGGAACCAGAGAAGCCATTTAAGCACATTTTTTTGTTCCTCAGTTAGGTTTTGGTTAGTCTCACATTGGGTGAGGTACAAAAATATCCTGGGGATATAAAAAAATGTGATAGTGTAAGTTTCAAAGAGGTACCATAGCAAGCACAATGCTTCTTTGGGAAGATGGTATTATGTTTTTAAAGTGAATGGGGATAGGAAAGGATAATTAAGATGAGAAATATAGTGAAAGATCCTCCCATGATGAAAATTTGTGACTTGTAGGAATTTGTGAAAATTATGCATACCGCATTTTTCTTGGAAGAACTACATTATGATATTTTGGATTTCTGATGGGAGATTAGAAACACGATTAA
Organism: Platanus orientalis; assembly: GCA_025762735.1. Taxonomy (NCBI): domain Eukaryota; kingdom Viridiplantae; phylum Streptophyta; class Magnoliopsida; order Proteales; family Platanaceae; genus Platanus; species Platanus orientalis. Next base: position 11,679 of record JAOXJP010017532.1, on the reverse strand, counting down.
GGGGGTAGATAAGCAATGGAGATGTAATGGGTGGAACTAGAGGATTAGTGGAGTAAGCTTGGGATCAGGCTAGGAAATGATGTCCATGGGTTAGACCTTAGCTAGACCATCAAAGATTATTGAATTGTGGAGTAGGTCAAATCCAAGGTTGAGATATTTTCCGGTAAGGTGAGAACCAAGGAACTAATGTTAGAGTAATAGGTTTGGAAATATCCTGATTAGAACTGACTTACTGATTTTGTCAACTAAAAATGTTTTTTTTTCCATTAGCAGTTCGAAGAGTTTGGGAGAATGGTTATCACAATGTAGGAGGAAGAAAGCTTGGCGTTAGGAGTAAGGCTGCAGCTCCTATGTCAAAGAAAGTGTCCACGGGAAGGGGTTTTGAATGGGTGGAGGTTATGAGATGGACTTGGGCAATAGGAATCAGTTGATTGGGAGAGAATATGGTTTTTGAAATGCCATTCATTTCCAAAATTTTAGACTGCGTGATTGAGTTGTCCAAATCTTCTTCACTACTAAGATAACTTATAGAAAATAATGACTCAAGGTTATATTCATCTTTAAGTGAGAAAATAGATTCTAAATCCAAGAATTTTTTTTATATTGATGGTAGCTTGTTGTAGGATGTTTGTATTTTGTTCCTTGTTTGGGCACTTTTTGGAGTAGTGTCCACATTTGCCACAAATGAAGAATATGGAAGATGTTTATCCTCTGAATTTTTTCTTTGTAAGGAATTTTCATTTTTTCTTCTTCTTCGGAGAGTCTTCAAATTTGGAATTTTTTGAGTGGCTCTTTTCTTTTATTTTGGAGCAAGTACATGATTTTTCATCCTTATATTTGATGGCAAGATCTTTTCTGGCACAAGTAGAGCCTAACTTTTTGTATATAGTCTCCATTTACTTAAGAAACTTTGTTTGATTAAAAATTCATTCTAGAATAATGAGGAAATACTAGAAAATCTCTTCAAGGGAAGCTGCTTGTAAGGGAATGTGACTAGCAGTCATGACTATGACAATCTCATTTTCAAGGGGTTCTAGAAGAGAATTTAAGAATTCATGTTTAAGATTTAGATTATCCATGTCATTATTAGTATAGAACCTTCAAGACATGTTATCATAATGCTTCTTAAGATATTTTCTCTTGAAAGAACAACACTTCATTCTTACGAATTCTTCTCTTGCTTGTTCTGTATGATGGGAGTGGGAGACAATAAACTCTGTGGATGATGGTGGGAAAAACATCAATTGACTAGACTTGAGTGGCTTGTAACTGGCGATATTTTCCTAGATTTATCCACAATTCTTAAAGACAACCACTTAGGTGGGAGCTGAACTTTTCCAAGATGGTTTGTATAGTAGCATTTGGGATTTGCATTTTTACATGACACCATGCAAATATTTCATATTTCTGCTCATGCCATTGTGATGGGGGGAGATCATGAAGAGACAAGAACTTCTTATGATCAATGATTTTATAAAAAAACAATTCTTTTTGTCATTCCTTCATGTCTAGGTGTTCCCGTGGACATTCTAGGAGGTTTAGCAATAAGTTCAAGAGGATTTTGGACCTCAGGTTCTTTCATCATAAATGCATCAACGGTATTCTGAGAAGTAGCAAAAAGGGAGTCAAACTCTGAATTTATGGCCAATTGTGAACTTGAGTTTTCCTCCTCAATAGGAAAAATTGGTTGTGGTGGAGATTGTGGAACAAGGTTCTTAAGAAATGAGGCTATGGGATTTAGATGTTCGATTGGTAAGATATTTAGATTAAGGATGAAAGAGGCATCGATTGTTGGATCTGTGGTTTTTGTTACAGGTTTTAGACTGAGTTGTTGTTGTGGTGGTGGTGGTGAAGTATAAGAGGTGGAGGCAATGTTTAGAGAAGGCTTTTTAAGAACATGTTGGTAGGATTTAGGAAACATGTGTTCAGACCTAAAAGGGTTTTGTTCAAGGGGAGTAGTTCTAAGCAGCTGAAGACAGGACAGTGGGTTATAAGAGCTTAGAAAAGGATGTAAGGATAAAGGTAGAGTTGACATATATGAAGTTTGGGGTGGGGTAAGTGGATTTGGATTGATGGGACAAAGGGATTTTGGTGAGTGAAGGAATTTTGTTGAGCTTCTTTCTATTCTGACGCTTCAATGGATCTCAATTGATTTTCTAAGTGTTTCTTTTTTGCTTTTTTCACAATGAGCAAGTACATTGCTCTTGAGAATTCTTGACTTGAAGTTGTGATAGTCATCATCTCCTTTTCTACATGTTGAATTTTATCTCTCAATTCTAGCACTAGAATGTCTGACGATGACAACCTTTTCGTCACTGTTTGTTGGAGTAGATTTTAGTTTTCAAGAATTTGTTTAAGAGCTTGATTTTGTTTGACTAGATTTTATGCTTTTTAGTTTAAGGATGCTTTTGTTGCTATGACTTATTTGGTTGTGCCATCATGATTCTTTCCAATGGGGTTCCTGATCTTCCAAGTATGTTTGGTGTTTTGTTGAGAAGTTTAAAGTCTTCAAGATTGGGAAAATCTTCTACATGGTTGGAAGATACAGGGCTAAACATGTAGCAATCCAATATCGGAGAGTCTGAGATTGGAGGGAAATCTAGGTAGTCCATGTTAGAATCAATGGTTAAAGATGATTTTGCCAAGTTATGGATGAAAGATAGCACCTTTCGATAATAAGGTGAACGATGCCTTAGAGGAGAAGGCTTCAGATCTAGTGGCTTAGTTTCCTTTGTCGAATACAAGACATAGTAGTTAGACTTCCTAGATGGTTCACCAAGGAAGCCTACTTCTGGGTCTCCTGCTTCATATTTTTCCTTCAAAGTTTGTTAGGAAGTTATGCTCTTTCGCTTTTTGGATTTTTTAGAAAATTTTGTTTCTTACTCTGCTTCATCAGTAGCATTAAAAGACATGATTCACATGAGAAAACATCCCACTATATATGTCCCGATTCATCTTTTCCCTTATATATGGGATGACCTTCAGGTAAAAAACCAATGATAGGAAGAGGGAGATTCTCAAAAAATAAGATCTTAATAGAGAAGGGGTTTGGAGGATCTTTTTTGAAGTGGTGGGGACAAAACGAGTTTCAATGGTACCATCCTCCTTTTTTATGAAAAGGGGATTAGTGGATTGGTGGTTCTCATTTTTTCCATAAAGATTCTCATAATTTGTGATCCATTTTTTAGGAAGAAGGCTCTTAAGTTGTTCCAAAGGTATTTTCTTTAAAACACATGTGCATTGGGAAACGGAGTTTGCATCAACTTGGAGGAAGATATCATCATTGGAATGGGTAAAGTCTGGAAGGGAAAAATCTAGAACATGATTTTGTACCCAATATGCAATCTGGTAGTGTAGTGTAGTAGCAAAAGAAGTTGAAACTCAAGAAACCCTAATAATTTGGATATGAACTTTGAGAGCATCAAAAGGATGGGGGTCTTGCAGAGGTATATTGAAGTTGGAACATGAGGTTATAAATACTGCATTGAGAGTGGTTTCAACCGTTCCTATAGATACATATGGATACAGTTTGAATCTTACGCCTAACAAGGCTATTCTTGAGACTACCGGTAGCCCTTTTTTTTCCATTGAAGGTTAGGGAAAGTTTGACTACTCCAAAATGCAGGTGAGAAAATCCTTAACTAAGCCATGAAACTACCTCATCCATCTCTTTCACCTTACTCTTCTTTAATCCCAACTTCTTCCTTTAAGTTAGATTTTTCTAATGTAAATACTCCTGATCTCTTATTTAGCTCATCCTTCTCCAATCATACAAATCATTTTCCTAACTTGGCAAACCCTGCATTGAACCAACAACTAGGAAGCCAATGGTCGTCACCTCAAGAACTATTAGTGTTGAAGCTGAAAGGAAAAATTCAATATGTAAAGAAAGAGCCATTTGTCATTTCCACTTCAGGCAAAGAATTCTCTAAAGCAACGAACATGCTCACTGTCAAAGAAGCATAAAGGAAGCACTTGGAAGACCAATTGAGATCTTTGGAGGCATCCCAACAAAAGGAAGCTCACAAGAATTACTTTACTAACCAAAACCCATTCGCTCCACAAACCCAAATCCAATCACTACCACCATGAACCTCTTACCTGTCCACTCTACCTTTACCCTTACAACCTTCCCCATCATCCCATCTCCAGCTGCTACTTATAACTGCCCTTGAACAAAGCCCCTTCAAATCTGAAATCATCTTTCCTAGATCTTATCAACACATCAAACCCTCCCCCAACATCGCCTCCACATCTCATCCTACTACCACCACCACACCCACATCCAAAGCTCCAAACAAAAAATTTAGACCCAACAATTGGAGCTTCTTTCATTTTCAACCCAAATATCTTACCCTTTGAACACCCAAATCCTATATCTTCATTCCTTAAAAACCTTGTTCCTCAATCTCCACCACATGCAGTTTTTCCTCTTGAATAAGAAACCTTAGACTCAGGCATGGACTCAGCCTCTAAATCTAACCCAATTTTAGTCACTTCTCAAAGCTCTACAAATTCCGATATAAGGGAAGAACCTTGAAGTCCAAAATCCTCCCAAACCAACTATTGCACTTCTTGGAATGGTAGGAAACATGGATGATCATTAGAAATCCTTATCTCTTAAAGTTACCCCGCCAACAGAATGGTGTGAACGAACCATTGAAAAATCCACATGAATCATGAAGCCACAGTACAAAATCCTGGTGGAAATGAGACAGTCGAAGTCATGGCCATCAGTCAAATTACTTCATCTCTTGAGAAAATTTTCCAACATTTTTCTAAAAAAGTGACGAAGATAGGAAAATAACTAGACTCAACTTGTGTCGAAACAGATATTTCCATCACCCACAAAAATAAAAGATCAGGTTCTTACTCCAAGAAAAAAGGAAAAAGTTGCTCTCAAAACCCCAAATCAGAAGGCTCTCTCAAGCGTCCAAAGAAGAAAAGGAAATGGGAAATCATCAAAAAAAGAGAAATCTTACAAAATGCTACTCTCTAGGGGATTCTAAATTCTAAAACTTAGAACATATCTTCTCACTCAATGATGGAAAAGATTCTGCATCATTATTTACAATTAGTGAATAAGATTCAGACAACTCAGATGAGTAGACGGAGATCAGAGAACTCAATTGCATTTTAGAAATCTTGTTTTCTCTTAACCAGCCAACCCCAATGCCTAAGTCTATATACTCACTTCAACAAATGTAAAACCCCTTCTTGTTATTACACTTTTTGATATAGGAGCTGCGACCACTATCTTGAACTTAGATCTTCTTCCTCTTAACCATTGGAAACCATTATTCCAAAACTTCCAAGCTGCCAATGGAAAAAAATTCTTGATCAACAAGCCAATCTTAATCAAGATTTTCCCAAATCTGACAATCCGCCACTAAGTCCTTAGATCCCATCTTACTGAAAAAGATCTCCTCATTGGCTTTGATTTACTTCATAAGCTAAAAAATCTGTAGTGGTCCAGTCAAGGGTTATTTCATTAGCGAAATTTCCTAACCTAGTCCCAACTACCAAACCTCTACATGGCCCAATTCCTAGACCCAATCAAGGATAAAATAATTCAAGATTGTTTTGTTAACTCTCATTCTGAGTTCCTTCTCAAACATCCAAATCCTCTTTGGACAAACCCAAACTTTTTTGTCCAACTTCCTTTCAAGCTCAATGAAGACATCAATCCTACAAAAGCAAGTCATAGAGGCATGAATCCTTCTCATCTTGCTTTAGCCCTCCAAGAATTATCACAGCTACAACAGGAAGGACTCATTGAAACAACATCATCTTCATGGGCTTGCGAAGCATTCTATGAGAATAAGAGATCAGATCAGGTTTGCGAAAAGAAGGGGCTTGTCATCAACTACCAACTACTAAACCACTTTCTTGTAGATGAGAAATTTTCTCTTCCACAACAAACTACACTGTTCCAATAATTGTCAAATGCAAATATTTTCTCCAAATTTGATCTCAAGATTTTGGCAACTTAGTATTCATCCCAATGATTAGCCTAGGACAGCATTTTGCGTCCTAGATTATCATTTTCAATGGACCATAATGTCATTCCTGATGAAAAATGCTCCATCACAATTCCAAAAGGCAATGGTATCCATTTTAAAACCATTTCTTTCAAATGCATTGATTTATATTGATGATATCTTCCTATTTTCCTCTACAATAGATTATCATGCCTAATTGCTAAAGAAATTCTACCAACTACTCCAACAATAGGAATTATGTTCTCTGAAAAGAAATATGATCATTGGGAAAACTACCATTAATTTTCTTGGGATGACTATATCATATGGGAAATGTGTTCCTCAACCTCATATTGTCACTGCCCTCAAGAGTTTCCCTGATATTCTGACTAGCCCCAAGATGATTCAACAATTCTTAGGCTTAGTCAACTATATGACAGATTTCATCCCACATGTCACAAAAGAAAGATTTCTTCTCACCCAACTCTTGAAAAAGGGATCACCACCATGGAATAACATCCATACTAAAGGAGTAAAATCTCTAAATAAAAAAGTTGAATCTCTACCCCTCTTCAAATTCTTAGCACAGGGAAAAGAATTTTACAAATAGATTCCTCATATGAGCATTGGGGAGCAGTCTTAATAAAAGAAATTGATGGAAAATGATGATTTATGGATATAAAAGTGGTATTTTTAAACTCGCTCAGCTTCATTACCACTCCACTTTCAAAGAAATTTTGGCTATCAAGTATGGAATTGAAAAATTCCAGTTTCATCTGGTAGGGAATGAATTTTAGATTGAAATGAATGTCATCTTTTCTAAAAATGTTACAATTCAAACAGAAGATGTTCCTGCATCTCCGATTGTTGTGATGGGAAAACTGGTTCTCCCACTATAATTTCCATATCAAGCATCTTAAAGGCAAAGAAAATAGTCTTACAGATCTGTTATCTTAAAAACTGGTATCTTTCCCAACCATTGCCCCAATACCATTGCTCATTTATCCAATTAACCCAATCCCCAGTTTACCTCTTGAAATCCAAAGCTTCATCATGAAATTTTTTCATGTCAAAAGGAGTACTTACAATTTCCAAAAATTCTTGGAAATCTCTATATTTCATTATGGCCACTTTTTCAGTCTACGCTCACACCTAGACTTCCCATTCCTAACACCTTTCACCATCAAAACATATTCCCACTTCCCAAAAGAAGCCCTTTATTTTTGTGGTACTTATTTAAAGTCTATACCATAGCATTCATATTTGACATTCCTAGATTAGATGCATACCTCTCACAATGTGCCCTCAACCCAAACCTAAGGGTTGAAAACAAGTATTTGCTCTGATGGCTAACTTGGTTCCATCCTTTACCAATGCGGCAATAATGCTCCAAACCCATTATTCTAAATATGTCCTCATTACTTTTCATAATCCTCCTGACTTTATCCAAAATATACCCACAACTGATGACCCGAAAGTCTACAGTTACTACCCTCATTCTCCTCCAAGCATGGTTCCCCTAAAATCTAGTTGTTCACAGTGAAATATACACTAATGAATGAAACCAATTCTAGCAGATGATGTATCTACTCAACAATGTGGATTCAACAACTATTCTAGCTACAATAATGTAGGAACCATTTTCATACATAGAACATCCACTATCCAAAATATTATATGATTTATTGCTTAACTTCTTTGAAAAGAATGATCGCTTTGGTGAAAGTTCATCGAGCTCTTCGCCATTCATCAGATGGTTAGAAGGTGATGACTGTTATGACACAGATTAATCTCTCTTGGAATATATTCTATCAGTACTCTGTATCTAACTTTATGTTAAGTACGAGTCCTTTATATCACTTTTCATGTCAATTACAAGTCATGTCCAATACCTTGTCATGTTGTATGTCAAGTACGAATCATGTCTAATACTTTATGTCATGTTGTATGTCAAGTACAACTCATGTCCTATGTCTTATATCATGTTGTCAAGCGTTATGTCAAATGCGAGTCATGTGTCAAGCTTTATGTCATGTCTAATGTCATATTGGTCATTATGTTATGTTTAATGTAGTTTGAAGTACGAGACCATGTCTATAAATAAAGACTTGTAGTTCACTTCAAGGAAAAGTCAGAAGTGTGTCCCAACGTTGAGTCTAAGTGCCTTAACCCATTTCTATATTTTAGAACTTCTCTTCTTGATTCTTAGTATTCAACAACCTTGCTACCTACCTGCAGGTTGAAATGGAAGCAAGAGAAGACAACAATGGTAGACTCTGCACTCATGGAAAATAGTTCTTTAATATGGTAATGGTTTAAGCATAACTCTTGGTTTTTAATTTCTAGTTTTCAATAGTTATAGTTAGTATTATGAGTGCAAATATTTATTTCTTTCCTTATTCATTCTTCTCACTTTATCTTTTCAAAACATAGAGTGTTGTTTTTATCCCCCTCAGACTAGTAGGCTTTGTTTGGGTACTCTTAATTAGTAGGCTCTATTACGGGTATTCCTATTAAGTATGCTTTGTAGTTGTCGCTTTGGCGGATCTTCTACATCAAAAAATTGAAAATTTTGAATAATTAAATGCCTGAGATGCTGAATAATTGAAAATTAGGCAGTGTATAGAATCTTAGTTTGAAGAAGCCCTCTAGTTGTTGTTTTTATCCCCCTCAAACCAGTAGGCTTTGTTCGGGTATTCTTAATTAGTAGGCTTTGTTCAGGTAATCCTCAACCATATGCGGACCAATTGAATGCTTGAGATGCCAAACAACTGAAGATGAGGTGGTGCCTAGAAGTCTAGTACAGAGAAGCCCTCTTCTAGAGTATGGACCAAGATAGGTTTTAGTCGGACTGTGAGTATACGCTAGGAGTCCTTTTAAAAGCTATGGAGAGCCATGTGTGTGGACATGTAGTGTTAAGAAGGTCACTTATCATTTCTATCAATCTTTGTGTTATAAAATGTTAAAAGATGGAGAAGTTAATCTAGAAGATGACTAACAAAAAAAACATTTGTTTGTTTATCTATGTTTTCTGTCTTTTGTTACAAGGGAAGTACTAGCATGAATCTTGATTTGGCAAAATTACACTCCAACCAACATAAGATGTTGAAGCTCAGTATGCCACCGATCACAAAAAGACTTTAAAGCCACCAATCATCTTCAATGATCATGATGAAAGCATTTTTTAAGAAACATGTATGACAAAAGTATGAAGACTGAAGAACTTCATCAAGCAATCAAAGTCTCATCCTCATCACCCTCTGTCAACAATGAAGATCCAGACTTTGATGATATTGGTTATGCCTTGAAGTCTATTGTATCAATAAGTACTACTTCCCTTGTAATAGGTCCTATGTGCTTGTACTAGTCTATAGTCCAATGTTTGTAATAGTCTAGTCTATGTTTGTGTCTACTCTATGTCCTTGTACTAGTCCAATCATGAGTTTGTAATGGTCTAGTTAAGGTTAGTCCCATGGTTATGGTCCAAAACTGGGGGGGTGTCCTGACCTTGAATCTAAGTCTCAAATCATAAGTCCAAGTCCCTTAGTCCCTTGTAAGTCCAATTCCTTATATGCAATAAAAGTGTGTTAATTCCCTCTCTTTACTTCTATATTATCTTAACTCCTACCCCAACTGGTATCAATACCCTCAAAATTGAAAACATTTTACCCATGTGATGGTCTTATTTTCGGTTGTCCTCATGTATGCAATCAATGCCCTGCTCGTGTTGTCTCTAATAAGTCCACCATAGTTTGATCTTGTGCTGGTCACCAAACCATTTATGGTTAGAGAATGATAATTAATGGGCAGTCTTAGACATTGACATGTACGTGGCTGAACCAAGATGTTGTCAATGTTTAGGTTCCAACAAAGAGCTATGTAACGACCCTTAGCATTATCGTCACAATGCTGATGAAGAAACCGCTTTTGTTTGTGGTTGAAGATAATATCTTTTATGATTTGATGGATGGTTCTACTCTGGTTGTTAAACCACCTCATGTTCCTTTCTCTCTAAATGTGGAATATAGTGATGTTGAAGGCTAAACGTCCAACTAGATCAACAACAGCTTTTCCATTGAAATATCTCCGGACTCAATTAACTTCTACAGGCCATTGTTTGATTCTTCTTCTTCTTAAGCTTAGCATTTGAATAATTTCCTTCCAGATTGAGTGGGGAGTGGTGCATTGGAAGAATAGGTGTTGAATATGTTAGTATTAATAATTTCAAAATAATAATAATTAAACTATATTAAATAAAATGATATTTTATTACAAGAAAAGCATCACATACATTAGATAAGAAGCAAATGACTGTAAAAAATACAATTTTATTTCTCTTAATGATTGCATGCATTGAGGAATTCAAGTGGATTAAACAATTACAAACATTGATATATTATAATATAGATAAGCATTGATGTCAAGGCACTTAATGACCTACCATTGGTGTGGATATAATAACATATTTTGTTTTCTAATAGTATAATGCTTTGAATAAAATATTTTATCATCCTAAATTCTCAACATCGTGGGTGTTAAAAAAGATTAAAAGTATTTTTTTATATATAAAGAGAGGTGGATTCATTGAATACGAGAGTGTAAAAAAAAGAAGATATCAACCATAGACTGTGGCTTTTGTGTTATGAAATATAAGGTGATTTTGCTCATTATTGTTTTTTTTATGTATTGTACTAGGTTTAGAGAATATTTAGTGAATAACAAAAAATATGATTCTTGGGATTTGGGTAATCTCATGTTGAAAAATTTCGTATTGGGTTTACTTTTCTCTCTTTCTTTGAGCATCTTGTGAAGTGTTAATTGTACACTACAAGTGCAAGCAAGGTACGATAAGAAATTACGGTTCAATTGTATCCTAGAGACTTAATTGTCTGAACCCTATTACACCAAGAGGGGACAATTAACGTCTTGAAGAAAGCGACCACCATACCACACCTTTGAGCAAAATCAATCTCCTACAATTTCCTAAATTTTTCCAACAATTTAAGATGTTAATTCATATTGAGATCGTATTGTTCATGGCAATCGACATTACACCATTTCGAGAACTATTAGGAAGGTAAGTTGTTGGTGTATCCTATGGAGAGGGATGCCAAATCAAGACATTGCATTGATAGAGCCCAACGAATTCAATTTAAGGGTTGTGGAATACCACCAGCGGCACCAACAAATATTCTAATCTTCGATTCATTGGTATGTGTTTCCATTGGATTTCAACAATATCATCCAGGTATGTATTTAGATTATTTGGTTGATTTCATTTTTTAATAATTTTTCTAAACATCATATTTATATCGTGATAGGTTATTTCAATTTTTGTGATTATCATTTTGGCTGACTTATTTGAGAATTAAAAAATTAGAATTGTTGTTTGTAATACGTATACATTTATGAAAAACCTTCTCTAGCTGAAATGGTTGTGGTATAGTCTCTCTAAGGGAGAAGTCGGGATTTCAAGTCCCCTGGGAAACATCCCTAATGGATTGGGTTGGTGTTTGCTCCTCATTGCCAATGGTAATGTGGGTTCGCTCTATGTGGCAATAGCAGGCCCAAGTGGACTTGCAAAAAAAAAAAAAAAAAGGAGAGAGAGAGAGAGATGGCCATGAATGAACTCCTACAACCCTTCTAAATCTAAGCAGAGATTGTGGTCTTTAGACAAAAGAATTGAGAGAATTAATTC
>JAOXJP010017522.1:0-26297 GCA_025762735.1 Platanus orientalis | reverse complement strand
TCACTTTGCATGTTGGTGCTATTAATGCCATCATAGCAAGCACCACTTGGTTAACTAACGAAACTGCACTTCCAATGTGTATTGGTAGGTTCGTCCAAATGCAATTGCCCTGGTTGATGCATTTGACTACACAGACCATTACCTTGGCTCAGTCCTTGGCCGCTATGATGGAAATGTTTATCCGAAACTCTACGAGGAGGCATGGAAAGACCCATTGAATGACTCGGTTGTGCCAGATGGCTACCATGAGTACATTAGGCCTTTGCTGAAGCAACAACTTCGGATGGCTAGACTGTGATGCACGCAACTCATTATGAACATTTCGATACATACATGTTATCAGTAGTATATTGATTATTATTGCTGCTAATTAAGTTATCAGGATGATCCAACAAGTTGGGCTTAGATTTGAATTCCAAACAGCAAATTTGTCGAGCATTAGCAATTTTATTAGTGGTATGTCTCTATCCTTCTGTAATAAGATTCCTACAATACACTTTCTTTTATCAAAATTATTGGAAAATATTATCTATCTACGAATTGCATTGTTAGACTGATTGAGATTTGCTCATTCACATCGGACTCTTCACATTCTGTGAACCAGACTTATTGCACAGAATCTTTTGTATGCTGTAGATAACATTGCCATACTATATGTGATTCAGACACCTTAATGGGTCACCCCTTGTAACTGTAACTGCTTCTATCGGTTTGAAGGGATGGACCTAGCTTCATCCTCCCAATTGGTATCTCTATGCTTGAATGGTGATTAAAGAGCATAAAGTTAGATATGTAATGTAATCATTTCATTTGAGTTTTTCAAGGCATTTGTAGCCATGAAGTGATGGTTTGTAATGAACTCATTCAAATTTATACTGATTTGTTAACTTCAATTAGAAATGAAGTCATCTTATGTTTTTCTATAAAATGAAATAACGTTATGTTATCAAGCACAAATTGATGCAAATCTGAATGAGTTTATTACAAACCATTCTATTGTGGCTGCAAAAGCCTTGGGAAACTCAAATGAAATGATTATATTATAGGTGGCTGCCAAACGCAACCTTGATAGAAAATATATAAAGGCGTACTTCATCTTGGTTTGGACATTTAACCTCAAATGCCAACTTTTCATTATTATACATATTTTTAGTAGTGTATTTTATTTTATTAGAAGTCCCTTTGAACTTCAAACTTTCTGTTTGTTCAAAGTGTTAATAAGATGAAATATATAAATTTCTATATCAATCACGTGGAAGAAAAAGTTTTTGCTCGTATCCATGACGAGTTTCATGGTGGTTGGAATGGATTCCACGGGGGACCAATGTTAGAATGGACTTTTCTTCCAATGATGAACCATGTACCTTGCCAATACAACCTAGTGTGGGTGACTGCGGCATCACCTCTCAAGAGAAAGGTTTGGGTTGAATACTCTTGACAGCAATCCGTAGTTTTATGTAATGTTGGCTGTCTCTCCCACTAGTGGCATGGGTCCTATGATGCAATTGTCAGTGGGCATGGGTGGCCAAAATACTAATAATAATAATTAAAAAAAAAAAAAAAAAACAAGTACCTAATGGTTGAAATTCAAAGTCCCAATTATTTTAGAGGGGGATGAATAGGATATTTAAAATTTCTTGCAATGATTTGTCTATTTTAAATTAATTAATTACTTGTTTTCTAATTATTTATTTGCAGATAATTAATTTAATAGTGATTGAAGTAAATGATGCTTATGCAATATAGATAAAGACAACACAAATAAAATAGAAAAATCATAGAAGAAAATACATATAATTTATAGTGGTTCAGTAAATATGTCTATGTCCACTTTTAAAAACTCATTGAGCCGATTAATTTTATTACTCTCTACAAAAATATAGAAGTAAAATTAATCACAAAACCTTCTTCACTATGTTTGGTGTCTCTAGCAAACGTATAAACTGTCTCCAGTGTCTTCGGAGAGGACAAATTAATTACCTTTAGTGTTTCTGGTGAAGGTTTAACAAATATAATGAAATAGTTTTAGAAAAAATAACTTCTCAACAGATCATGCTTCTCTGTTAGGCTAATATGATTATATGAATAACATTAATGTAAAGAATCAGTATTCTTTGAGTTTCTTGCCTTTTAGTAAACTAATTAAAACTTTATGGATCTCAGTTAAAACAAAGAGACGATGTTCTTATAGTTTCTTGCCTCTTAGTAGGTTAATAAAAATATTATAATCAATCACAAGTATAGCTTTGAGTGATATCTAGCTTTGATTAGTTGATTGAACTACTAAAATAGTTGATGTAGATTTGAGAGAAACTGATCTAACCATCAAACAAAAAGCTTTATAAAATATCTTGAATAAGGGATTGGTTTATGAACGCTTCCCTCAACAAATGCTCATCACTGCTCCTTGTCAGGGGTGGATACATTAGTGTTGAAAAGTGATTTTCACTTTTTTGGGGGGTGCATATTCACTTTTCGGTGCTGATGTGTCTGCCGCTTGACAATGAGCAGTGGTTAACATTCGTTAAGGTGAGCATTTTTTGTCCATTCACCTTGAATGAGGCTTTACACTCAAAGCTTTTGATAAGTTTTTTTTTTTGGTTTGAACCTAATGATTTTCAAATCCCTTGCTTTCAATGATGATAAAGAATGATTGAATAACGGATCTTGAATGCATTAGAGTGATTTTACTTCGATTTTCAAGAGTTCTAGATTTTTTTCATAGTTTTATTTCTCGTTTCTTTTTGGACATTTTAAGAGATTTACAGAGTTTTAAAAACCTGTAGTTGGTCGTGTGAATTAGTCCAAGAATCCCCCCAAAATAGACAATAAAAAATATTAAAAACAATAAAATTTTTGATTTGGCCTACCCATGATCGATCATGGAATATCTATGATTGATCATAGAGGGGCTTAGCTATTTATCTGTGAAAATGGTCTTTTGTTTAATCGATCATGGAATCCCATGATCGACCCTAGCTATCTAATTCCTTCGATCATGGAGGGGTTGGGCCATTTCTCTGTGAAAATGGCCTTTTGCTTGATCGATCATGGCTCGATCAATGCTTTATGATCAATCTTAGGTGTCTGATTTCTTTATTTTTATTTGTTTTGATGATTTTTAGTTTGTAAACATTCTGACAAGCTGCAAGATCTTTTTCTAAGTATAGGGATGAGTCTCATACTAGTTTTCACTGAGGTTTTGATTGGTCTTTATGAGTTTTAAACTTAATATCTTTACCATATATCTGTGAAGTTCATAATCTTTCTCTGACTTTCTTCTAAATGATGTTTGAAGCATCTTCAACTGAACTTGCATGATCTTTGTTTTTGGGCATAATTAATTTTTGTCAAGTATACCTTCTTTACACATAATTCAAGTCCAAACCCACTCTTTCGACATGATATTGACAATTCCTCAACAATGATTTTTAATGTGTTTAATTTTATGATACTTAAATAGATAGACTTTGGGCCATATCATCATTGCATGGATAACCCCAAAAACAGTGGACTTTGGGCCATATCCAGGGTGTTTTCTAATTCTTTTTCCCATTTAATCTAAACTAACCTGATCAACCACTTCCTAATCCACTTTTCTGTTCTTGTACAATGCAATTAATGTGGTGTTTCATCATTGTAGGTAGTGAAATACTTTTTTTTTTCTTTTTTTATATTTTCTTTCAAAATTGTTTATTTTAAAACTTGGGTTCGAAATTGAGTCTTCATTTTTTTTTTTTTAACTTTTCCATGTTTACCGCAGCAGAAAATGTTATTGTTATTAGAAAACCATATTCTTAATATCACACAATGGTGGAAAGCCAGCAGCACTTTTATCCCACAAAAGATGATTAGAAACTTTTATATATGCATATATCTCAAATAATAGAATAATGACTTTACCAAAACAAAAATAATAATTATAGAATGATGAGGCAATGGTGAATATGATGTAACATTGTTAGTGTAAATAATGATTACGACTTGATTGGTAATTATGAAATGAATGATGATGATGAATTTGATGCGATGGTGATGATATTGGGATTGGGGGGCCTGTAGCTCGAAATCCTCTACAATCATTTAGGGGCTACCACAGCCACAACAGTGGCTCGTTTTCTATTTTTTTAAGATTTTTTTTACTGAACTTCAGTCAAATCAAAACCACTTTACGGCTGTGATAGGCTACAGCGGATTTGGAGCTAGATGGTCATCTCTCGGCGGCGACATGAGGGGTTGCTCGTTTGGATTTTTCCTGTTTTACCTTGCAGCTAGTTTGTTATGGAAGTGGGTTTCCGTCAACTTCAAACAAACAGCAAAAACAAGAGGGAAGTGGTTAGTAGAAAGTGGCTGTAGAATTACTTTTCAAATTTTATTTTTATGGAGCCAACTAGAGCCTGAAATTTCTGTGCAGTCATAACCGAAATAAACACAGGCTCCAAGTCTAACCTAACCGGGATCATCTCCAGCAAAAAGGTGTTCAGCATCAATCAAGCACTATTTCTGTTCCTTAAATCCATGGTAAAAAACATTTTTTCACTTTTTTCACCATGTGTCAGCACAAAATTAGTATTTGATTGATGCTGGACACTTTACACTGGAGACAATCCCTGCTAGTTTTAACCCTATATGCGCCCACCATTTGTGTAGGACACGATCGGACATACAAAATTCTGGACAAAACATTTGTTCCCTTATCTTTTCTCTTAAAGTGAAGGCTTTATAGACGACTTAGAAGGG
This sequence comes from Platanus orientalis, assembly GCA_025762735.1. NCBI lineage: Eukaryota > Viridiplantae > Streptophyta > Magnoliopsida > Proteales > Platanaceae > Platanus > Platanus orientalis. The sequence goes on along the minus strand of JAOXJP010017522.1, from coordinate 21,557 downwards.
TTCCAAAAAAAAATAAAAAATAAAAAATATATAAAAATAAAAAGTGGGGGTCTAAAGATTTTATAATTGTTGATTTTTTTTTTGTTTGTTTTCCTACTCAAATTTTGGTTTGATTCAGCCAATTTGTCAATGGAAAAGACAATAATTCGGTACACCATTTCTGCCAAAGAACAAAAATTTTGAACGTTGTCTTTTTCTTTATTCCCCCAATTAATAATATTTTTGAAGGGGAAACATATGGCAATGTCTTGGTACAGAACCCGTAGAATAAATAGTCTGTGGCCGCCCCCATAATCTAACACATTTTTCATCTTCTAAAATTCAGGACCCGCCGTTGAGTAGGGCTCACCGAAAAAGATCAAGTAGCTGAAAGTAACTTGAACAAATGACCATAACCATATATATATATATCAAAGAAAAAACAGAATAGAAAAATTCTATTGGAATTTCATTAACTCTATTTAAGGATGCATAAATCAGTTAAAAATCGACTAATCAAATTGATTTTTATGTGTAGCATCTAATGGTAGGTCATGATCGTCTGAACATGAGAAAGGTGGTGACTTTTAGGGGTCGAAGACTCACCTATATATGGGTCCTATGGGTTAATGATGATTATATTTTTTGTCATCATATTCTTGAATCTCTTAGTGATGTGTGTAGTGTGTGAAGTTTAATTTGTTGGGTTAGCATTAGGAATTCAACCCGAAATCTAATTGGTTATAACTCAAAGAGAAACCCGAATATGAAATTTTTGGGTTTTTATGAACTGGATCGGATCTGAATCGTATCTGCATATATATTAGGGTTTTGGAGTATTTATATGTTTCGTTCTAGGGTTGTGTGTGGTGAGAGGGAGTTTATGAAAATTGTAAATCGTCTTTGGATGAGTTTTTCTTTTAAATAATAAAAGTTTTCTCTGTTACTCCATGGTTTTTCCCTAAACTCTGGTTTTCTGTGTAAATCTTGTATTGTGTGTGATTTCTTCCTACGTTTTTCTTGTTGAATTTATTGCATCTCGTTTTCTCTTACGAAGAAGGTAACATGATCCTGACAAAGTGTTCAACCAATTCTCAAAGATGAGCAAAAATGCTAAGAAGCTCTAGGGTTCCTTGAAGACCAAATTTACAAGTGAGAAGCTTAACCTAATGAGTTTTATTTAACTACATGAAGTTTAAGAAAATGGATAATAAATCTTAATTATAAATATTTCTGAATCCATCACCTTTGGTAGACTAGCACTGATGGAACCTTCCATGTCAGTCTCATTATCTCCAAGCTACCATAATCTTAAAAGGTTTATTGAATTAAGTTTATACACAGGAGGGAAGACATACCGTTGAACTTCTTGTTGCACAGCCTGCAAGTTTAGAGAACACAAGAATGAGAATATGAAAGATGAGTTTGTTGCCAAGGCTCATGGTGTTGGAAATATGTATGACAAGAAACATGCTCTTAAGGGAGTTCCATGAAGAAACTAAGGAAGAACATTAACAAGAGCAAGGATAAGAAATTAATGATAAAATTGCTATGTTTGTAGAAAATTGGAACCATTTTTCATAGTAGGTCCTATGACATCAGGACGTCAAGTTTCATCTTTGAGGTGGGACACATCTACTGGTAGGCCTTACACTATCCTTGCTCATGATTATGATCTCTGAAGTCAATATGGTTGAATGAGATGCTAAATGGTGGCCGGATTGAGTTGCAGAAGTATCTCCTCTTACAAATTAGTAGGGGAGTTTATAAACATATTTATAGATGACTCCTCCAAAGTGATTAGAAGAATGTTTTGTTAAAGAAAAATTTACCTCTAGAAAGACTGTTCTTATTCATGCATGTTCTTAGGATTAAGGAAAGCTATGAATTTGTAACCCTTCTCGGCAAACATGGGTTTCCAGTACTCACCATGACTGGGTTTTTAGTTGACAAGGTTTATATTGTATAGCAGATGTTTGAGCTCAGTGTTAATAATGAAAGTTTTATAATTTCTACTTGCACATCTAAATCCTATGATCTATGGTGTGATAGATGTGATGGGTAGAATTCTCCCACCAATCACAAGGGGACATATGGTAATATCGAACCAAGCCAACCTGAGCCCCACTTCAAATCTAATCCAGACCAAGCAACATTGGACGGAATCCTGTGTGGATTATATCACCTTCTAGAGATGTTGAATACGTCAATGTGCAGTAGTCTTTACCCAAGAAATATATAAAAGCCAGATTTAGAAGCCAAGATGTTCATCACAATTGGATTCATTCCTAAAGTTTATCTAAAAAATCTGTTTAAGATCCCTCAAGAAGAACGAGTCAAAGGGAGTCAATAAGATCAAATCCTAACCTCCAAGATAAAGGGAGAAAGTCACAATAGCCGATATATGAACCCCATAAATGCAAGAACATGAGCCTGCCGACTCTATAAAGAAAGCATATTTCTCACTTCTTAGGTATAATTTGAGAACCTCACTTAGTACTCCTTCGTAAAACTCTTCTAACTTGATCGTCAGAGGTCCATTATCAGATACACGCTGGTTCGAGGTCTACCAATAGGAGGCATCAACGAGTCATTCCATTTTCTTGTTCGACCACCAGACGAGCTAGGAGAAATGGTTTGATCTAATAGACTGTGCATACAGTAGAGGAATAAAGAAACGTAACTACTCTGAGATTAATTGCTAATTCAATGATAATGTATTTGAAAAAGGCATCATGAAATACATCCCATATTTACTCGAAGAGTATGATGCACCCCTCACATCGAATCCAAACCATAGTCTTTCTTACCTAACTCATTATAAGCCCTTGATATTGTAGATTCCCTAGCTGCATCATTGGTTATTTACACTAGGTGAATATGCATTACAAATCGAGATTCAGGTAGGATTTTCATTTATTCTTTTATTGTCGTGTACATGTTAGTAATGTCTGGGGTGAACAATAAATACCTTATTACCTTCCTAAATTGTGACAATTAGACTACATCAACCAAACTATTGGCTAGACAATGAATTAAATGAGACAAACATGACAAACTTAAAACAAGGCTATATAAGAGAGAACAACATTTCTCTCCTCCAACTAAGGCAAAGTCCAATTATGCTTCATTGGAATCTTTGCGCCCCCAATTAATTTCACAATTCTGATTACCCTAAACAAATATTGATTCCTTCTTCGGGCCTTATCTAGAACTAAATTTTGTAATACTGCCAAACAACTTTTACCCCACAACAAACTCTAATGAGATGCAGTAATTAGCTCATCATTTGATCTCAATATAGCCATAGCCAACCAATGAAAAATCTACCATTAGATCATTTATAATCTAACTCATAAGAGCTCAACTTTGAGAATTCGAACACAAAGAAAGAACATCAATTGGCTTGTTGGATAATCTCCATCTATGCTCAGTTTATATATCAATAATAATTCATTCACAGCCTGATAAACTGGAAAGCACAAAAGGTGCATGTTAAAGCCCTTTGAAAGAAAGGGTTTTTGTACTTCATGTAAATGGCCAATCTTTGAGGGTTTGAATCATCTCCAGTATGAATGCAATATGAGGTGGATACCAATCAGTAACATGGCATGATGCCTAAGAAAGTGTCTTTATAAATATGTGTCAAAAGAGGGTATCACTGTATCTAACTACACAGTGAATAAGTATATGTGTATTTATTAATGTAACCTTTGACTTCCATGATATCATGTACTGGCGTGGTATCTCTCCATTCAGACCGGAGATAGTTCATAATGAGTCTGGATCCCCCTGCTGCATGCATGGAGGAATTATGATTACACTTACAAGGAACAAGCATACGGAAGGTTTTCTTTTTATTTACTTAGAACCCTTTTTAAATGCTTTTTCCCTTCGTATGATTGGTGACGCAGTGATAATCCTACGCGAATTGAGGAGAATCTGCTCTCCCTCATACTATCCCGATTATATGTGTCAGTGTTCAGTTTGTCCAACTAAGATGAATTGTTTAATACTAATTTAAAAAAACAAATTAATAATGCATATATTAAAGGCAAGGACATGAGAGGGTGTTGGTGGAGGAGCTTTCCATCTCAATGAGATAATGAAATCTTTTCAAAGGGATTCTGGTTTTAGGGTTTGGATGAATAAGTCCAAAGAAATCGTCCATGCTGACTCCAACAAAACCGTGAACGATATATAAATCATATACATCAAACTTTTGCATGTAAATTATTAATATAAGTAGAATTAGGGTTCATTAGTGACAATGGAAGATTGAAAAGGAGAGCCGAGTGATGCAACGATCGATAACCACCATTAACGGCAGGATCTAAGGGAAGTTTTGTTTTAATGGGTAAAGGCTAAGAGAGAAAGGGTGGCTTGACCCAACGGTAAGGCTTACTATTAGCGTCCCTGGTAGCACAGGTTCAAGTCACGGAAATAGTCTCTCCAGAAATGGGGGTAAAACTGCGTACATCTTGCCCTTCCCAGACCCCGCGTTAGCGGGAGCCTTGTGCACTGGGCCGCCCTTTTATAATTAAAGGCTAAGAGAAGTCTAATGAAGGATTAAAGATCATCTAGGCCCATCTGCCGACAAATAATACCAAGTTCTTTGCTAAGCCATGCAACTCAAAAAAGGCAGATGACGGTTTTGGTTCGGTCTAGTTTCACTGTTAAGATTGACCTGGATCAACCAATGACGTGGATGGTCCATGACATAAAGTTTAAAAAGAAAAAACTGAAAGGGTTGACGTTATTTTTCAACCTCTAAGTGGTTTAATCAGCTGGGTTGATCAGTTCCGTTATTCCATGGAGCCATATCAAGGTCAGGTCTAGGATCAGCCGACCAGTTTAAAAGTTCTTTTTTGAATTAGCTGGTCTAAATCATATGGTCCACCAGTCATTCATCATTGTGAAAGGATCATAAACTCCTTTATAGAAGAGTAATTGGACAACCCGGGTAACCGGAGGGTTGGCCCAATCCAGCCGGACATGTGGAATGACCTGGAGGGTTGTTCATAATTTTTGTCTATTGGAAGCCTATGATCATTTTATTGGAACATCTTTCTTCTAAGCGATCGATCAAGTGGATTCCTTATTTCCATGTTCCCTTTGCATACTCACCTCGCCTAACATGTTCCCTTTAAATTATTGTTTGCATAGGTGGAGCTTGTGGATATGGAGCAGCAGTATCACAGCCCCCCTTCTCTTCCTTGTCGCAGGAGGAGGCGCATCACTCTTCAAGTCTGGCAAGGGCTGTGGGACTTGTTACCAGGTACTCTCTTGTTTCACCATGCAACCTGTGTATTATAAGTTGCAGGCTAGGCCATCGTGCCAAAGGCACATACTCAACTCAACTCAACAAAGTCTTACCCAAATTACTTGTTGCCCAGGGACAGCACTGTTTTCTTTTAACTATGCTTAATTTAGACCAGAGGCGAGACAGAGACTAGACTGAGGGATTGATTAGAAGAATCCTGCTCTGTCCTTTCATTCTAAGGTTATATCTAGGGGTGACAATGTTTGACAGTATCCGTAAAACCGACAAGAACTCAACACGAAATAAGCGGGTTAGGGTTGCCTGTATACGTGTTTCAGGTCAAAGTGTTAATCCACTTTGGCACGATTAATAAATGGGTCAAGTTTAGATTCATCCATATTGTTGTATACCCTAAACTTGACACAACACAAATCTAACCCGCTAACATGAACCCAAGAACCAAACACGAAGTAATGGGGTTAGGGTTGACTGTAGACATGTTTCGGGTCACCCTCTTTGACACGATTAATAAATGTGTCAGGTTCAGGTTGAGCCATATAGTCGTAAACCCTTATCTTGACATGACCTACCAACACGAATTGCCACCCTAGTTATATCTTCCGTTAAATAATAAGTGGCATCCGGGATCGGTTTATGAGCGCTTCCCTTAACAAACGCTCATCACTATTCTTTGTCAGGGTTGGACACATCAGCGTTGAAAAGTGATTTTCACTTTTTTAGGGGGCGTATATTCACTTTTCGGCACTGATGTGCCTGCTGCCTGACAAAGAGCAGTGGTTAGCATTCGTTAAAGTGAGCATTTTTTATCCATTCACGAGGCATCCATATCTTTTCTTTTCTTGTTAGCCAAAGTCAATTTTAACCTTCCCTCTTGTTTTATTAACGCCTTTAAATTATGGCCGTTTGGACGCCACATACTGGTTTGCTAAAATAAAAAACACGAACCCTAGGCGTAATTTGTTGACATATATTGCATGAGTACCATGAAGTCATGGAATTCATTTCAGCTTAGCCACATTATGTCTTGTTTTATATATGTTTATTTATCTAAATTATGCTATATAGATATTAAAAGAATAATAAAATAATACCTTGATCGACATACTCAACTTCAATCAAATAATCAACTGCCAGTCGATAAGATACAAAATGTAGACCCCGGGCTGTGCCTTTTATATTCACCAACGTTCATTTATAGGTGAATTTGTACCGAAAATCCATCATGCCCCAGTAATCCGGTGAGGATTGTGATCATTGATTTTTGCCCTGGAGGCCCTTGCCCATCAGGATCTGCACATTTTGATCTTAGCGGAACTGCATTCGGAGCCATGGCGATTCCTGGCCAAGAAGGTCAACTCCGTGATGCAGGAGTATTGGAAATTCGATATGCACGGTACACCTTATTCATTAATAATTTATGTGTTATGGGGTTTTTTTTATTTGAACTGGGCTCGTCCTTTCTTTCAAAATATATGAGAAAATCTTTTTCTCTGCATTAAATATAGATTATGATGATGAGGAATTCAGCTTGAGCCGGCCGGCCCAGCAAACCACCCAGGTTCAACCCATCAGCTGGGTGACCACTCGGGTTAAACTGACGATCACACTAACCAAGCGCCAAACCATGCGCAGAACCGCATGAGTACCAAGCCAGCTAAGACCCGATTGAGTGTCAGGAGGGAAACAGGATGAGCCCGTCGACTGCTTGATGACCAAGAATTAAACGACGGACTGAGAGTCATACAATTGAACGAGGGTCAAATGACAAACCATTTGGAACTCTGACAACCATCCCGAGAGAGACGACCATTGGATAAATCTGAATTAATTGACTGTGGCAAAGATTAGGAATAGCTATAGACAAAGAGAAGTGCAGAGATTCCACTAATGTTGGGCCACTACGTGCGCTAACTTCCTAACAAACATGAAATATTCTTGACAGGTAAGGCACTCCTAACCACCTAAAGCAGAGATATAAAAAGAAATAGATTTAACAAAAAGGGGACTGAACTTTTCTAAAAGACTGACTTGATGGTTAGAGTGGTGGAGGCCGGCACCACACTGGCATGCCTCATGTGTTGATTGCAATTAGCGAGTCCATCTAGGAGCACCCTGAGGAAGACGATCAGTTGACCATCTTGGTGAACCAAACTCAGGTATCATCAGTTGGCACAGTCTGTGGAAAACGCAAAGCGATTTCCAGTAAGACAAATGTTGCATACTTGACACTCGATAGGGGATGATGGAGGGTCACCGGAATGCTTCATCGACGAACAACCAAGATAGGGGGGAGGTTGAGACCACCGGAATCGTAGCTTTAGAGCATCAGATACAAAACCTCAACTAAAACATAGAGTGGATCATATAACAAAACCAAGAACTTAATCAGAGGCTCATGATGTGGAAAGAGCATCAATATTCCGATGACGATGAGGTGCACAACGCTACCCACCCTGAGCATGAAAGGGAGCAAGATGACAGATGAGGAAAGCAGGTAGATAGCCATGGCCCTGGCACTCCAACGTCTCATCAGACTAATGGTATGGGAGGAGGAATGGCCGTTGAGCAAGAACAATGGATGCAAAAGATGCAAAACTAGCTGGATGTCATCATGGGAATTATCAGAAGAAGGACTTCCTCCATAATCAAGACTTTGATACAGAAGACTGATCACCCACTCTCTACGACGATCATGGCAGGTCCCCTCCCCAAGAAATTTGGGATCCTTCAGACGGAGGCTTTCGATGAGAATTGAGACCCCTTTGATCACCAAAAAACCTACAAAACCCTGATGCTCCTACATGACTACTCAGATGGGATCATGTATAGGGCTTTCCTTGTGACTCTAAAAGGCTTGGCGCAAAAGTGTTTCGGCAACCTCCAGCCAAGTAGCATCAACTCATTCTCTGAATTAAGCCAGTCATTTGTTGGCCACTTCATAGGAGGGAGACGTTATCGGAGGCCCACCACTTACTTGCTTAACATCAAGCAATCGAAGGGAGAGTCGCTAAGAGATTACGTCTCCTGATTCAATCAAGAGGTGTTGCAAGTGGATGACGTTGATGAGAAGGTGGTACTAACAGCCTTCATGGGTGGGCTATTACCCATAAAATTCTTATTCTCCCTCTTCAAATCTCCCCCCTAACAACATGGCTGAGTTAATGCTTTGAGCCCAAACCTAAAACCACATGAATGCAGAAGACACCATGGCTGCTTGAAGAGATAGAGGGGTTGAACCCCAAGAACAAACGAAGAGGAAAAGAGATGAACGACAAAAAATGGCAGAGCAAGAGCCCAGGACCAAGATCGTGCTCGACCAAGAGATGTGACCGAAGGAGGCTGGGACCTTTGCTCAACAGACCTGAGCTTATACTCCCTTCAATTCATCCCTCGAATAGATCCTTATATAAGTGCAGAATGACCAATCATTGAAATGGTTTGAAAAGCTCAAGACCATTTTAGAAAAGAGGTCCCAAAGGAAGTATTGTCGGTTCACCGGGACCATGGCCACAACACACAGGACTGCTTTGACATGAAGGAGCAGATAGAGAAGCTTATCCAATAGGGCAGGTTGAGGCGTTTTGTAGCCGATAGCCCTCAAGCCCATCCGAAGGCAGATGAGGGGCCTTCAGGAGGTAAGAGTCTCAAGCCGAAGTTACTATGGGAGATAAAGGTCATTGCGGGTGGACCTACTGGAGGTAGGGGATCGAACTCACTCATGAAAAGTAAGAACACCCCAAGAAAAAATTTACTCAACAAACAAGCCACAAAAGCTCCCTCGTGTTGATTAGCAAGATATCATGTTCACTGAAGAGGACTCTTATAGAGTACAATACTTGCATGCTGACGCTCTGGTAGTTATGATTGTCACAGCCAATCATTGGACCAAGAGGGTGCTTATAGACTACGGGAGATCAACTAACATTTTGTATTTATTTGCTTTTAAACAAATGGGGATTGAAAGAGACAAACTCCGACTGACAATAGCACCGTTGGTGGGGTTCACTGGGGATAAGTTATATCTTGTAGGATTGGTCATGCTCCCGTCATGGCTAGTGTTAGCCCTAGGTAGGTAACCCAGGTGGTTGAATTTCTAGTTGTTGATTACCCCTTGGCATACAATGCCATCATCGTCCGACCAACATTAAACCAGATGAAACCTATCACTTCTACCTATCATTTACTGATGTGTTTTTTGATCAAGGGGGCATTGCCTAGGAGTGCTACACAACATCTTGGAGAGTTAAAGGATTAAAGGAGACCCTCACCGTTAATGACCTAGAAGAAAGAGAGGACGCTTAACAAAAATAAATCGGACCTACGGAAGACTTAGAGGAGTTAAACATTGACCTTGACAGACCAGAGAGAGTTGTCTGAGTTGGGCTGAAGCTCTTGAAAGAATTGAAGCTTTGCTTGCAAAAGCTACTCACCATGCACAAGGACACCTTCGTTTGGACCCATACCGACATGCCTGTGATTGATCCAAAGGTGATTACCCACAGGTTGACCGTCGACCCCTCAGCAAAGCTAGTCAGACAAAAGAAGAAGACCTTTGCTGCAGATAAAAACAAGGCAATTGCCAAGGAGGTAGATAAGTTATTGAAGAATGGATTCATATGGGAAGTGATCTACCCTGACTGGATTGCCAATGTGGTCTTAGTTAAGAAGAGTAATGGAAAATGGAGGATGTGTGTGAACTTCACCGACCTCAACAAAGCCTTCCTCAATGATAGTTTTTCACTTTCGAGGATAGACTCATTGGTTGACTCTACCTCCGAACATGCCCTACTCAGTTTTATGGATGCCTTCTCTGGATACAATCAAATATGGATGGAGAAAAGAGAACATGGAAAGACATCATTCATAGCCAATTGAGGGACATACTGCTATAGGGTCATGCTATTTGGATTAAAGAATATAGGAGCCACCTATCAAAGATTGGTGAACAGAGTGTTCAAGGCACAACTAGGGAGAAACGTGGAAGTCTACGTGGACAACATGTTAGTAAAGAGCATGAGAGCCGAGAAGCATCTAGATGACTTAGAAGAAATCCTCACCACACTGGGAAGGTACCAAATGAAGCTTAATCCAACCAAGTGCACGTTCGGGGTGTTAGTAGGAAAGTTTCTTGGCTTCATGGTCTCTCACAGAGGAATTGAAGCTAACCCCAAGAAGATTAGATCTATATTGGACATGAGACTTTCGTGTACCACTAAGGAAGTACAACTACTAGTGGGACGGGTAACAGCTCTGAGCTGATTTATCTCAAGATCCATAGATAAGTATTTTCCTTTCTTTCACCTCTTAAAGAAGGCTTTCGAATACCGAGGAGACCGACTAAGTGTTTCAAGATCTTAGAGAGCATTTGGTGTCCTAGCCCCGTCTCGGTAAAAAAACTTAGGGAAAAGACCTGTTCCTTTACTTGGCAGTGTCCAAAGTAGTGGTAAGCTCAGTTCTGGTCTAAGATGACAGGTGTATCCAAATGCTAGTGTACTATGTCAACAGAGTCCTTCATGACGTTGAGCTGAGATATCCGCCCTTGGATAAGCTAGCCTACTTGCTGGTAACTACGGTGAGGAGACTCGGACCTCATTTTCAGGCTCATCCTTTAGTAGTGCTGATCAACTAACCCTTGAGAGTGATATTGCAAAAGTTAGAAGTCTCAGGGCGAATGCTTAAGTGGGCCATAAAGCTAGGAGAGTTCGATATCCGTACCACCCAAGGGCTACCATGAAAGGACAAGAGCTCACAGACTTCCTAGTAGAGCTGACCCTATTAGGACCAATAAGGGAGACCTACTAGGGGCGAGTTGGACCCAACATGTGGATGGATCCTTAACCGCCTTCGCTAATGGTGCTAAGCTGTTCCTAACTACTTCGGAGGTAATTGAGATCAAGTATGTGATTTGACTCGGATTCATGGCAACAAATAATGAAGCAGAATATGAAGCATTGATTGTGGGTTTGAATGCCACAAATGAGGCTGGGGTGAATCAGATCATTGTCTACACCAACTCTAAGTTGGTCAAGGAACAAGTGACGGGAGAATAAGAAGCCAAAGAAAATGGAATGTAAGGGTATCTGACCAAGGTAAGGGGTCTCATTCCCCAATTCAACAAGTTCAAGATCCAACACATCCCTAGAAACCATAACAAGCACATCGACTAACTTGCCCAACTAGCATCCGATGACAAGTATGTCACAACACACCGACTGCCAGTAGGCCATTTCACTGAACCTAACACGGAGAGTGTGACAAGTGAGAGAATCTGCACGAGCGAGATCGAAGACGATTGGACAACCCTAATCGTACAATTCCTTTGAAAGGGAGATCACTTGCCTGACAGAAAAAATGCCAGAAAAGTCAAACTTAGAGCTAGCCCGTATACATTGATAAATGACACCCTTTATAAACGGAGCTTCACCATGCCCTACCTAAGATGTTTGTCGCTGGTAGAGGTAGACTATGCTATGAGAGAGTTCCATGAAGGAATATATGGAAACCACTCGAGCAGCCGATCATTGGTCCATAAACTTGTTCGAGCAAGGTACTGCTGACCAACCATGCAGGAAAACTTAGCGGATTATGTCCGAAAGTGTGACAGCTACCAAAGGTTTGCTAATGTCCCTCGATATCCTATTGAGGTACTCACCCATCATGGGACTATGACCCTTCGCTCAGTGGGGAGTAGACATTGTGAGTGCTCTCCTTTTAGCTGTCGACTATTTTACTAAATGGGTAAAAGCTGAGGCATTGACGGCCATCATCGAGGGAAATATACCAGACTTTATCTGCAAGTCCATAATGTGTTAATTTGGCATACCTTGGGTAATAATTATAGATAACGGGAAATAGTTCGACAAAAGGCACTTCCGAGAGCTCTGTTCTTAGCTCGACATAAAAAACCACTTCTCTTCTTCAGCACACCCTTAAGAAAATGGTCAGGTGGAGGTACCACGACCCAAGTACGTGGCCATGAAGTGGGCCGGGTTCGGATCCGTGACATGGGAATGATCCATCCTAAACCTGTTTCTCACAGCAGAGAGACCAATGAGCTCAGAGTGAGTCACTAACCCTCTTACTTAATCACATATCATTTTTTCATATAAATTTGTTTTTGTATCCTTTAACATCCGTTTAAATCCACATAAGATAAACACATCGCAGTGGAATAGAATAATAATGACATAATCCAAATAAGTGTAGCAAAATTAATAAAACCATCATGACCATTTAAAAGTATCTTATAACCATCCAAAATAAAATGGGTCTACACCTACCTATAAAGTATATACAATCCTTGCCAATGAAGGGGCCTATCTCAAATAAACAAAGTACTACATCATTGATAAAGTAAACTAAAATTGAAGTTAAATATATCATCCTTGGGTTTGAAAGCCTCTTCTTCATCTCTTCCTCTTCCTAAGGCGCAATCCAATCTGTGCCTAAAAATCTGCGGGTGGTGCCAATTAGGGTAAGCTTGACGAGTTTAACGGGAGGGTATACAGTTTATACAACACTAAAGGAAGCCAAAGATAATCACAGTAGCAAATAGAAGGAATCAAGATAAATTAAAGAATCAAAGTAGGAATGAGAGTACATCACATTTACTAAACATATATCACTACAATGAAATGAGTATACACATGTCACAAGATAGCCACAAGAGAGTCCAAAGTAAACTAAACTGAATCATGTATATGCCACATACTAAGTACTATATGTACATGTCAGGTGCTATATACTTCATGCCAAGTACTACATGCTACATGTCAACCCATAAGGGGAGATATCACATAATAAAACCCAATGTAAATAAAACATGTAAAGTCTCTGACAAATCCACAACATATAACCCTTGTGAGGCCTCTGGTAAATAAATCACATAACTAGTGTAAGAGCCTCCGACAAAACAAATCACTTAACCCACATAAGGGTCTTCGACACAATCATATCATATAACATATATCAGATCACTAGGGCCGTCTTCACCTATTAATGTGACTCGATGATTGAGCACCTATAACCATAAAGGCTCACCTATAAAAGGGTCTCCGGGGTCATAAGACCAATGGGCACGACAGCTGTCTTCACCTACCAATGTGACCCACTGATTGGGTACCTATAGCTATAAAGGCTAACCCATAAAGGATCTTCAGAGTTATAAGACCAATGGATAAATTGGTTGTCTTCACCTATTAATGTGACCTGGTGATTAGGTACCTGAAGTCATAAGGCTAACCCACAACGGGGTCTATGGGGTCATAAGACCAATGGGCACAATGGCCATCTTCACCTATTAATGTGACCTAGTGATTGGGTAATTGAAGCCATAAGGCTAACCCACATGGGAAGGATCATGCATGTATTTCCACAACATGGAAGGTGCAATGCACATGCGACAAATTTGGGGGTAATACCAACTCATAAGCGATGTCACTACTTGAAACCATAAGGCTAACCCACAAAGGGATCTATGGGTCCACGAGGGGTAACCCAAGAAAGGGTCTTCGGCATCATAAAGACCATACAAATATATAGAGGTCACAAGGACCAACTCATTGAGGGGTCTCCGAGGCTAATAGGGCATATTCCCGCATAGGCGTATCATATCAAATCCTCACATCCGAAACTAAGTTCCAAAACCATGTTTTTGTAAAATAAGATGGATACCATATAATCAGGTCATTTAAAAGATCTATATCTCCATCTTATGAAAAATCCAAAGGGTGTAGTAGAAAATCACATAAAATGTGTCAAATGCCTATAAGTAAGCTTAGATGGTTGACCCAAGTCTAAGAATGTATAGGGTGCTCATGGATGTAAAATCATTTTATGACAAAATTTATGTTGGTTAAAAACCAAGTATCTGAAATCCTTTTCTAAAAATTCACGTAGAAATCCCATGTAAAAAGCCACATGAAAATCCAAGAGTAAACCATGTCATTGATAACATGCACATGCCACTAAGAGAAATCACATGATATAAATAATAACGTGGCCACATGAGGATTAATAGAATTAACACAATTCATCATGGTGTAACATGAATCGAATGAAACACACCAAAGATAGTAATAGATTAACATAGAGAGTCAATAGAGCATCACTAATTTATATAAACCAACATATATTTAAGAGAATCTAATATAGGAGACATTAGGCTAATGCAAGGAATTGAAAGACATCCAAAAAAACATTTGAGTAATATGTAAAATCTGTAAGAGGCATTTTATCAAACATGTGGAGTGTAAGAATTAAAGGATTCAAAGGAAATCAAAGGAGAAACTCAATTTTTATCATAAGAAACCTTCCACACCCTACATCACAAGTAAATCAAGTTCTCAAAATTCATCACATAGAATATAGGTCATTCAATCCATCTCATAAAGCTCCATCCACAATAACATATCTCCATAACCGAAGAACATCATGGAAACCAACAAGAAAATACTAACAAGCTCATCTCAATGAAACATGATCTATTTCTAAGGAAACAATATTCACAAAAGGAAATAGAGATGAATCTACCAAAATATAACTCACAACCATTAAATCTAAGATCCTAGGAAAGGAAAGTGTGCATAAACAACATATCAACTCACACAATCCATGAAATGAACGTTTTACATAAGAAAATAATTTAGCGCATAAAGAATAGATGTAGAACCACCAAATCCAAAATCATTTTATAGAAATCTATGATCCTAAGAATAAAAAAGTGAGTATAAATTGGATATCCACTCACTCAATACTAATCCTCCTTGTCTTGAAGAGAAAACTTCTCCAAAACTCATTTTCCTTTGTTCAATCTTCCTTCCTCTATGAGTAAACAAATAAATCTATTGTTAAAAACCATAAAATAAGGTAGAAAAATAGAAATCTATAGTCATATAGTTAGATTTAGGAAGAAAATGAGCTGTCCATGAAGAACTCTAGAGTTGAGAGTGATTAAAAATGGCAAAAATCATAATTTTCAACATTTTCAGCATTTTTGGGCATGATGTGATCGATTACATGTCATGATCGATCATGGATTTTTTTTCCTGACACTGTTCATGATCAATTATGGGGTTTGGGATTGATTATGGGAATTACCCGAGAGGTGTGCCCCTTGTGCGTGATCGATCACGACTTGGATCACGGATGTAGGATTTTTGGTTTTGACCTCTTGACAGTAAAATGGGCATAACTTTCTATAGAAAATATTTTTTTGAAAACCGTTTATTGGGTTGGAAACTAAACTCAAAGAAATTTCCAACAAGGTATGTTTCAACTTTTAATTCTCTTTGTATTGGTTTTGGTGGGCCCAAGAAGTTACTCCAAATAGGTCATCAAGATAACTTTCGAACTTGATAAGTTCGAGGCCCAACCTCAGTCATACACTTCAGGTTTGGTCCAAATGGTTCCTAAACCACTCTAAGGTATGTCTAACATATATTCAATAGCCATTTTACCTTTATGGAGAAAAATTATAATTTTACCCTTTAAATGCAATGCAGGTTATTACATCCTTCCCCCTTATAAAAATTTATTATCCTTGAATTTAAATGCATACCTTAGTTTTAAAAAAGATGCGGGTACTTGGTCCTTATTTCGTTTTCTCCTTCTAATATGGCATCTTCTTCAGAATGATTGTGCCATAATACTTTTACATAAGGACCCACCTTGTTTCGTAGCACTTGCTCCTTGCGGTCAATAAGCATTACTGGTTGCTCTTCATATGAAAGATCCTCACGCACTTGAATTGGCTCATATTCTAAGACATGAGAAGGATCATGCATGTATTTCCACAATATGGAAGGTGCGATGCACATGTGACAAATTTGGGGGTAATGCCAACTCACGCACTTGAATTGGCTCGTATTCAAGGTCATGTCTCCTCTTGTCTATATAGATTTTCTATTTGCTCTGTGTTGTTAGCAGCTTATCATGGATAAATTGAATATTTTTAGTAGTCACTTGGATGAGCTTAGGTCCAAGTATCTTCCTTTCTTCAACCTCATCCCAATAGATTGGCGATCAACATCGCTTATCATATAAGGCCTCGTAAGGGGTCATCTAGATGCTAACTTGATAGCTGTTGTTGTAGGTGAACTCAATCAATGGCAAGTGGGCATCCTAACTACCTTTCAGATCAATGACACAAGCCCTCATCATGTCTTCTAAAGTTTGGATAGTCCTCTCAAACTATCCATCAGTTTGAGGATGGAATACCATGTTGAAACATAGCTAGGTTCCCATAGCTTGTTACAAGGCTCTCTAAAATCTAGAAGTAAACCTTGGATCTTTGTCGGATACAATTCTAACTGGGGCACCGTGCAAGCATATAATTCCATCCACATAAAGTTATGCCAACTTATCTAAAGAGTAAGTGACTCAGATTGGCAAGAAATGGACAAACTTGGTCAATCTTTCCATGATCACCCAAATAGCATTAAATCCCTCACTTGTCTTGGGCAATCATGAAGTCCATGGAAATATGCTCCTACTTCCACACCAAAATCTCTAATGATTATAGGATTCTAGTTGGTCTTTGGTGTTTAGCCTTGACTTATTGACATGTCAAGCACCTAGCCACAAATTCCACAACCTCTCTCTTTATCCCACTCCACCAATAGTATCCCTTTAAGTCATGATACATCTTTGTGATACCAGGGTGTATGACATAGGTAGAATGGTGTGCTTCTTCCAAAATCTCCCCTTCTAAGTCAGGATCATTTGGAACACACAATTGGTTACCAAATCTCAATGAACCATCTTCATGAAGTGAAAAGTCTGTTCTAACACCACTTCTCACTTCATCCACAACCTTCATGAGTTGAGGGTCATTCCCTTGAGCCCTTTTTACCATGTCAAGGATAGTGGGTTGTACTCTAAGGTGTGAGAGAAGTACACTCAACTCATTCACGTGAAGGTTCACATTCATATCTTTTAGTTTCTCATAAAGAGACATCCTTCCCACAGCCAAACAAGCGAAAGAACTCGATGATTTCCTACTTAATGCATCTACCACAATGTTTGCATTGCCAGTGTGATAGTGAATGGTATAGTCATAGTCCTTTATCAATTTCCTTCACTGCCTTTGTCTGAGATTCAACTCATTTTGAGAGAAAATGTACTTTAGACTCTTGTGGTTAGTGTAGATTTCACATGTCTCACCATATAGATAATGCCTCTAGATCTTTAAAGTGAATACAATGGCAATTAATTCCAAATCATGTGTGGGATAGCTCAATTCATACGGATTCATCTATCTAGAGGCATATGCCATCACTTTTCCTTGTTGCATCAACACGTAACCCAAGCCTTGCCTTGAAGCGTCATAATACACAACATAACCCCTAGATCCTGATGGTAGAGTGAGAATTGATGCAGACACTAGTCGATCCTTTAATTCTTTGAAGCTCTTCTCACATGATTTGCTTCATTCAAACTCCGCATTCTTGTAGGTCAGTTTTGTCAAAGGCCCTACAATGCTTGAAAAACCCTCAACAAACCTTCTGTAGTAGCTAGCTAGACTCAAGAAACTACGAATCTTATGCACATTCGTTGGTCTTGACCAATTCATCACAACTTCTATCTTCTTAGGATCAACAAAAATTCCATCTTTGGAGATCACATGGCCAAGGAATATAACTTGGTTTAACCAGAATTCACATTTACTAAACTTTGTATAAGCATAATTTTCCTCAAAATCTGTAGTATAATCCTGAAATGCTCCCCATGCTCTTCTGGACTGTTAGAGCAAACAAGAATGCCACTGATGAACATAATCACAAAGGGGTCCAAATAAGGTTTGAATATATGGTTTGTCAAGTCCATAAAAGCAGTAGGGGCATTTGTCAAGCCAAAAGACATAACCAAAAACTCATAGTATCCATATCTAGTGCGAAAAGCCGTCTTTGATATGTCTTTCTTCTTCATTCAGAGTTGACGGTAACCCAATCCAAGGTCGATCTTTGAAAAAACCTCGACACCTTGTAATTGATCAAACAAGTCATCAATCCTTAGCAACAAATATTTGTTCTTCATAGTCAACTGGTTCAAATATCGATAATCGATGCATAACCTCATTGAACCATCCTTTTTCTTTATGAAGAGTATTGGTGCACCCCAAGGTGACACACTTGGGCGAATAAAGCCCTTGTCAAGAAACTCTTGTAGCTGCATCTTCAATTCCTTCAGTTCAGCCAATGTCATGCAATATGAGGCTATAGAAATAGGTGTGGTACCAGGGACTATATCAATGGCAAACTCAATCTCTCAATCTGGAGGCAAGTCAGGGAGATCTTCTGGATATACGTCAACAAAGTCCTTAATGACTAGGATGTCTTTGATCCTTATCCCTTTGGCTTGACTATCAACTACATAAGCCAAATAGTCTTGGCAACCTCTCTAAAGAAGTCTGTCTACCTAAATAGCAGAGATCACACTTGAAAATGAGTCGTGTTTCAGTCATTGGAAAGAGAATTTAGGTTGACCAGGTAGATGAAATACTACCCGCTTCTAGTAAAAATGGATAATGACAAGGTGTGTTGCTAACCAATCCATTCCTAGAACTACATTGAAGTCATTCATATCAAGAAAAATCAAATCCGTAGACAACTCTTTATCCCCAATCCTGAATACACAAGATCTACAAACTAACTCTACTAACATGGTCTTCCCTAATGGTGTAAAGTAATCAATACATAGTCTAACATTCTAGCTAGAACATCACCTTCCGGCTGCAAAGTAGTAGAAGTTAATCGAATGCACCTTCAGGGTGACACGTCAATCTCCTAAAAAGAAGACAGACAAAAGTCACAGTACTAAAATCTAATAATCCTTAACTCAACTATAAGATACTTTAAATTCACCAATTTTAAATATCAAACATGAATAATCAATCAATCCTCAAATTATTCCGCTGACTTATCCGAACACTCAATCCTTAACTCCAAAATAGCATAGATTGTCTATAGAATCTATAAACCTAGGCTCTAATACCACTTTATCATGACCTAAATCCGTGGCCAAGAAGTGGGCGTGGTTCAGATCAGTGACATAGGAATGACTCGCCCCGAACCCGTTTCTTATAGTAGAGAGACCAACGAGCTCAGAGTAAGTCACTAACCCTCTTACTTAATCACATATCATTTTTTTATATAAATTTGTTTTTTTATCCTTTAACATCCATTTAAATCCACATAAGAAAAACACATCGAAGCGGAAAAGAATAATAATGACATAATCCAAATAAGTGTAGCAAAATTAATAATACCATCATGACCATCCAAAAGTATCTCGTAACCATCCAAAATAAAATGGGCCTACACCTGCCCATAAAGTATATACAATCCATACAAACGAAGGGGCCTATCTCAAATAAACAAAGTACTACATCACTGATAAAGTGAACTAAAATTGAAGTGAAATATATCATCCTTATGATTAAAAGCCTCTTCCTCATCTCTTCCTCTTCTTAATGCACAATCCAACTTGTGTGCCTAAAAATTTGTGGGTGGTGCTAATTGGGGTAAGCTTGACGGACTTAGTGGGAGAGTAGGCAGTTTATACAACATTAAAGGAAGCCAAAGATAATCATAGTAGTAAATAGAAGGAATCAAGATAAACAAAAGAATCAAAGTAGGAATGAGAATACATCACATTTACTAAACATGTATCCCTATAATGAAACGAGTATACACATGTCACAAGATAATCAAAAGAGAGTCTAAAGTAAATTAAACTAAATCCTACATATGCCACATACTAAGTACTATATGTACATGCCAGGTGCTATATACCTCATGTAAAATACTACATGCTACATGTCAACCCATAAGGGTTCTATATCACATAATAAATTCCATTGTAAATAAAACATGTAAAGTCTTTACAAATCCACAACATATAACCCATGTGAGGCCCTCTGGTAAACAAATGACATAACTCGTGTAAGATCCTCTGACAAAACAAATCACTTAACCCACATAAGGGCCTCTGACACAATCATATCATATAACATATATCAGGCCATTAGGGCCATCTTCACCTATTAATGTGACCTGGTGATTGAGCACCTATAGCCATAAAGGGTAGCCCACAAAGGGGTCTTCGGGGTCATAAGACCAATGGGCACGACGGCTGTTTTCACTTATTAATGTGACCTGGTGATTGGGTACCTATAGCCATAAAGGCTAACCTACAAAGGGGTCTTTGGGGTTATAAGACCAATGGACATGATGACCGTCTTCACCTATTAATGTGACTCAGTGATTAGGTACCTGAAGTCATATGACTAACCCACAAAGGGGTCTACGGGGTCATAAGATCAATGGGCATGATGGTTGTCTTCACTTATTAATGTAACCCGGTGATGGATACTTGAAGCCATAAGGCTAACCCACAATATGGTCTATGGGTCCACGAGGGGCAACCTATAAAAGGGTCTATGCAGTTATAAAGACCATACATATATATAGAGGTCACAAGGACCAACCCACTTAGGGGTCTTTGAGCCCGATAGGGCATATTCCCACATAAAGGGTATCATATCAAATCCTCATGTCCAAAACTACATTCCAAAACTATATTTTTGTAAAATAAGATAGATACTACATAATCATTTCATTTAAAAGATCTATATGTTCTATCTCATGAAAAATCCAAAGGGTGTAGTAGAAAATCACATGAAAGGTGCCAAATGCCTACAAGTAAGCTTAGATGGTTGACCCAAGTCTAAGAACATATAGAGTTCTCATGGATGTAAAATCATTTTATAGCAAAGTTTATGTAGGTTAAAAACCAAGTATCTCAAATCATTTTTGAAAAACTCATATAGAAATCCGATGTAAAGAGCCACATAAAAATCTGGGAGTAAACCATGTCATTGATAACATGCACATGCCACTAAGAGAAATCACGTGATGTAAATAATAATGTGGCCACATGATGATTAATAGAATTAACACAATTCATCATGGTGTAACATGAATTGAATGAAACGCACTAAAGAGAACAATATACTAACATAAAGAGTCAATAGAGCATCACCAGGGAATTGTGAGAATCTAACATAGGAGACATTTGGCTCATGCAAGGAATTGAAAGACTTCCAAGAAACATTTGAGTAATATGTAAAATCTGTAAAAGATATTTTATCAAACATGTAGAGTGCAAGAATTAAGGGATTCAAAGGAAATCAAAGCGAAAACCCAATCTTCACCATACGAAACCTTCCACACCCTAAATCACAAGTAAAGCAAACTACCAAACTGTATCACATAGAATAGAGGCCATTCACTCC
>JAOXJP010017491.1:0-17469 GCA_025762735.1 Platanus orientalis | reverse complement strand
ACACACACACACACACACACACACACACATATATATATATATATATATATATATATAGAGAGAGAGAGAGAGAGAGAGAGAGAGAGAGAGAGAGAACCTGGTGAGATGTATACTTGGTGGTAAGGACTCTCTGGAAGCACTGAACATACAAAGCTGTCAGCCTGCTTCTTAAAGTTCTCTAGACCTTTTTCCCCTTCAAAATACAACTGCAGAAGATGGTTAGAATACACAAGTTACAAGTCTCATCATAAGAAGATATCTCCCTTTTTTTCGATAATATAAAAATGTACAAGAGAATCCCACCACCCTCAATCGAGAATGAGAGAGGTGGAGAGAAATAGAGCTAATCTTACACTAGATAGAAGAATTTGGGCTCCAGCATACTTAAGATCCCAGCTAAACTCAGCAACGCTTGCAGTAATAGACTCCTCCTGGATGTATTCCAAATACATTGACTTCCTGGTCGCAATGTATAGCCACGATGCCGCCCACAATAGCTCATCCTATATTTGTCAGACAAAACCCTCACTAATTAATCCTATATTGAAGTTGTTTAACATATACAAGCCCATCTCATAATTACTTATTCCCTTGGGGTCAATTAGTTGTGTTAATTGGTTATACTCATACAACATTATCTAGATCATGTGCAATTCCAGAGCATTCAAAGGATGGTCTGGTATTCAGTGGCAGAGCAGAGGGGGGCAGGGGGCTCAATGTCTGAGTACCCTAGGAATACTAATGGGCCAGACCAATTTTATGCCCCCCCCCCTATTGGAATCAGTTGCCCCCCTTAATGTGTGAGTACCCTAAGATTGGGATCAGTTGTCCCACCTTACCGAAAATGAGTTCACGTCAACTCCAATCCCACTGAACCATTCTCTGCTTAGGATGTGACTCGTCAACTCCAATCTAACTGAACTAGTACCACTCCATTCTCTGCTCAAGATGTGACACAATGTCTGACAAAGGGTGCAAATTTCCTGTCCAGGGTGCCAAGTGACTTCATTTCAAATAAAATGGCTGAGAATTTAAAATTTCATCCAAGCACTGCCCATTTTATTCCATGTGAGGTCATCTAGTGTCCTGGACAGAACATTTATTTTGATTATTAAATAGACAAGTACTTATTAATTGTATATTTACCATAACACCCTCTATCGGGTCACATGTCATGCACTGATTGCCAATGGAGTGGCACCTATCCTTTGAGACTGGAGATGATTTAAAATCTTGGAGAATCCTTGTCCTGGGATCGGACTAGGAGCACCCCTTAATGGATGTCAACAGTGTACCCACAACCAGCAAGTGACATGTCATGTTGAAAAAGTGATTTACATTTTTTGGGGGGTGCTTTTCACTTTTTTGATGTGACATATCATCCTCTGATTGTGGGTGTACTATTGGCACCCGTTAAGGGAGTGCACATAATCCTTTAGCTTCCCCTCCCCCCACAATGTGAAAATCCTGGCTCCGTCCCTGCTTGATTCTTAAGATTTGATAATCTATTTACCATGAAATTAAGTTCCTTCAAAAAAAAAAAAAAATCTAAGAGTGCATTTTACAATAGTTTTAACTTGATCAAAGTCTCTTAAATTGCTTGAAAGCTATAGCTATTCTTTTTTAATGGCTAATTCAGACTTAAAACTGGGAAATTGAGCCTTAAAACCTGGCTAAGGTTTAAGAATGGTTTTTTACTAATTTCCCAAGGTTTCATTTCCTTTTCTACGAAGAATTGATCAATCAATAGGATCGTCCTTCAATAAAATTCCAAGGATAACGGTTATTATTGGAAAAGGGTGGAGAATGTTTTATACTGATTACCCCCCTCACCCACTCACCAAGTGATCATAACTCCAAGACAACAATTGGATGTATAAGGATCCTCTCTTACTCCCAACAAAAATCGTCAATGTGGGCAAATTGAAGCCCCTTCAAATAGGTTGTCAATAGATTTGATTAATGATCCAGATCCAATCCTATTGAGCTAACTATAATGATCCGATCTGATTGATCTCTAACTAATGATCTTGAGATTAACTATCTAAATGTTGCCAATTTCATAACCCGTCGGCAGTCTCTAACTTTGCAAAAGAAAATCTGTGAAACCTCTATAAAAGGTTGCAAAAGCTCATCATATGGAGCTTGAAACGCCCCCTTTGGAGGTCTCTACCGGTACCTATTGGTGTCAAGAGAGAGAGAGAGAGAATGGAAGATGTTGGTCAGAAATCGGTGCATGGACATGTAAGTGCCACGTGGGCACAAGATTCGAACTTTCCTACAACCCCAAGCACCAAAGCAGACTGTAGGAGAACTAGAAAAGAAGGTTTTTTGGTCGTTTGTCCAACCACCAAACTTGGATAATTTAGGCAATACGAGAAGGGCCTGGTTCATCCTTCCAAATGAGTTTTTTTGCATTGTAAACAAGGACTTAAAAAAATGTCGTAGATCAAAAGTTATAACCAATGATGAGAAAAGTGATGAAGGTATGAATGTAGAAATTATTTTCTTAACAGAAACAGATTGTTGTAAAAGAAATATTGCATTAACTTAAAAGAAATACTTACATAACACAATCATATACTAGATCTGAGTCTCCTAAGTGTAGCGCATACAACTAAACTGAAACAAGAATATTATTTTAGAATTTGAACGAAAACTAAGCTAGAAATCGAAATAAACTTAAAGATTGGATATGTTAAAATAAATAAATTGATATGTTGATGATTTCAGTCATCAAAGACATTGTTGTTGGTTGTGTTGGAGGAATCATTTATCTTACTTTTTTGTTGTATTTATAAATGGAGAAAGTAATTTTGCTTTAAATATCTTCTAAAATTTGGGTTTCATGATCTGTTGCCACCTATCACATGCTCTTAGCAACCTCCATGCAGTTATTAAAACCTTCTGTAGGTGTCTCACCAGTGTCCCATGTTTTTTAAATTTGAAAATGGTTAGATACATTACAATATGTAAGTTTTCCCTTATTTTATGCCATATGTCTATGTTATGAGAATATCTTATCATATAAATCTTTCGCGACAGGTCACCATTTAATAATCTTCATTTTTCTTCAACTTTTCTTTTTTTGGGGCTATGTGGAAGTCTTCTAAAGAATCCAAAGCTCTCAAGATTCTGTTATTGTCCCTCTTGTCACATTTTACACTTTTTTGGTATAAACAAAAGACCAAGATAAAGATAGAAGGGGGCAAGGGAGCATATATTGAATACATGTCAACATATTATCCTTCCAAGATGCTAATGTTTGTCCTTATTCAATTAGCAAATCACTAGTCTTATACCACTTAAGGGTGTTAATTGGGCTAGTTGGCTCAAAGCCCAAAAATAGATGGGTTAGGCTGAGTTTGGGCCTAATTTTCAAGTCCGAAGTTTTATATGAGCCAAGTTTGGACAGACTCACTTTCAACCTAAACTTAGCCCGCTCAGTCCAAAATAGTAATCAAATATAACCCAACTTGGCTAGACCCAACACAGGTATAAAATATAGCTTAGCTTGGCCTATTCAAAACCGGTATAGCTTAGCCCAACAAATATAGGATAGTTTTAGCCCAATACCAACCCCAATTTTATTAATTAGACATATTTTCAAAGTATTTAGGAATAATTTGGACCCATTATCATCCAAATTTAAAAATGAGATTTAAATTCGAGTAGCCTGAATTCGGCCCGAAGCCCATGATTTTAAAACGGGCCGAATTCGAACTAACTACATCGAGTCAAGTTTAGGTTTGGGCCCATACAATCAAGTTCACCACATGCAAGCTTAGAGTCTCAATATAATAATTGAGATTACATCATTCCATCACATGATAACTAGTTCCACATGTAACAACCCTATAAATAATATATCCAACATCACCCATAGCTTTAAAGTTTCAGGTTAATAAGAACTAGATTATAAAATCTCTTCACACATTCTAATGTGTCTGACATCCTACCATATTATCTGAGGACCACCTATCTCATCTCATAAGATCAAACAACCACCCATATTAAGAAACAATTACATGTGATGATGTAATTAAAAGTTCTTTATTATTTAAATAAAAATAAATATGTCTATATTTTATGTTAATGGATTTGTTAGGATATATATTTCCAATAAATTTAATGCCTAGAGACTTTCATACCAACTTCTCAAGAATTGTTGACTAAGGATACCGTTGACAATGTACATATCCATACATCTAAGGTCCTCTATTTTTTTTTTATACAAATATTATCATAATTTCCTTTCTTTTAAAAAATATATTAAAAACAATAAGTATTATTATGATATTAAAATGGTTCAGACTAATAGATATTACTATGATATTAAAAAGGTTCAGGCTAAATAACCATTTAAAGAGTACTTTTTTTCTCAATATTTGACACAGCGCACCAATGTCATTCACAGTGTTTAACACTTCAACAAAATAATAATCATAATAATAAAAGATACAAAATTTGTTAATAATCTCATATCTAAGTGGAGAGTACAAATAAATGCATGACATGATCCAGTAAAGGGAGATTTTGTAAACACACATGGATCAAAGAAGGTAGTTATGAGTAACTTGATATAATATCAAAGTATCCTTTGTCAATATTACATTCTTGTGTATGGGAAAAAATATATTTTTCACAAGTTGTTACCAAACAACATTCTATTTTAAAAAGTAAAGAACTTTAAATTAAATATTATCAAATAGTTAGAATCTTAAAAAATCATTTTTCTTGATTCTGGAAGAGAATCCAAAAATTGATTCCCAACTGGATCCTCACATCAAATTTCCGGAGGAATGATTTGTCTTTTTCCTTAAAAAACACTAACCTCCCTTGGAGTCAAGGGGCAAACACATCAGCACGGTGTCAAGGGGCAAACACATCAGCATCGAAAAGTGATTTACATTTTTTGAGGGGCGCTTATTACTTTTCGGTACAGGTCTGTCCACCCCCTCCTGGTGCTGATCAAAACACCAATTGAATAAATACAATTGAACATCATTGTTTAGAGTTTGGATGGCTACAATCGATCATTTTCAGTTAGCATTCTGCAAATTTTGGTGGTCAACTCATGGCAAAAAGATCAATATACTAATTTTTATCTTTTCATTTTTTTGATTTTTTCATTACTGAAATTTGTTGGAAGTTATCACGGATTCAATATGTTATTCATTTATTTATTTTTATTTGAGTATAGGGACTTAGATGAATTGGTTAGGGTTTTAATGGTCAAAACATGGTATGGTAGGGGGTTTCACTTGTTAACTTCGTGGTTTAGTGGGTGCGCCTAATTCGGTCGGTACGATTACGATTAAGCCTTTCTAAAAAAAAATGACAAAAAAACAGTAAGAATGGAATATAAAATAATTCCTAAAATAATCTTTTCTAAAAATTAATTAAAGATTATCCACAAATTAGGCAAGAAATAAATTTTAAAAAAAGAAGTAATTCACAATACTTCTAATCCATAAATAACACCGGCGTGCTTCTCCGGTTCATCTTCCCCAAAATATCTCTCAATCATTTTTTGGAAGGCATGCCACGTCAGCAAACTATCCGAACCGGCCTGATGGCACTTCCCAACCGCCCGGTCCACTTCAAGATTTCCAGCAAGCCGGTCCAACCCACCGTACAAGCTGTTGCAGAACCGCATCAGATGCTTCACATCGTAAACCCTATTCCCGAAGAAAACCCTCAGAAGACTCAGAAACTCTCCGATTTCGTCCGGCAAGCACCGGCTCGTCAGGATTTTCACCAAGTACCCAAAATCGTAAGCGCTGTGGAACGTCACCCAACTCACCGATTCGTTGCAGACGAGTCCCGACGACATCATCAACTCGGCGAATTTGCTGGACTCGATCCCTTTCTCTTTGTTCTTCTCGAAATCAGCCCCTTGCCGCCTCAATAGCTCAATAGAATCCAACGCGTGGGCATCCCGTGTAACGTCAAAGTCACGGAAATTGAATTCCCAGATGTACCGATTCCCGGTGCCGAGATCCGGAAGGTTACCGTCGGCGTCGGAGAACGTGAGACCAACCTGGATGAGATTCAAGACATCGACGTTCGTTTTGAGGATGAGATAGTGGTTGGAGGACCGACTGGAGTAGACTTTCCCGGTGTCGCCGGTAGGACGGTAAACAACGCCGGGGAACTCGGTATCCATCGAAATATAGGGGTACCGATCGATCACGTCTTGGATAAACTTGAATTCGGATTCTAGATTCTCAGCCCAGACTTCTCGTATCAGAATCGGTTTCGAATCGTCGGAAGTCATGATCGCAGACCGCCGATCTTCTCTCCGTCTTTCTCCGGCGAATTTGACGACAATAACGGATTCGAGTTTCGAATTTGGTTGAGAAACGATGGTTAGGGTTTGGTGGTGTGAAGACGAAGAGAGGGGAGGAGTTTTATAGGAGGTTGGGTTGTTGCTTGGAAGGTGGAGATGAAGACGTATCTGCTACAGAGTCGGCTCGTTCTACAGAGTCGGCTCGTTTTGTAAATCTTGACAAAACAGGGAAGTTCTTTGTGGGGCCAACTCAACCGGCCTTGACCGAAAAAGAAAGCCGGTCCATTCTTGGCTCGTTTTCTCAGTCACTTAAGGCGGTGTTTGGATCCACGGTTAGAAAGCCCAAGGTCCCTTTAGTGACCGACAGGCATTAAAAAATGGCAATTATATACAAAAAAAAAAAATGTGTAAATCACTTTTTTAACATTATGTGTCAATTGCTGAATAGGCTGAGACCTTAACAGGTCAATAAAAGGAGTCGGATCTGCTGAAATTGCAATTTCAGCAAAAATGTTGAAAAACCAATTCTAGCATGATACATAATCCCTACGAAGTGTTGGAGACAAAAGTCTTAACCATCCTGTTTAATGGATAGTTAGGATAATTAAAATGTTTATAAAATGTATTATGTGTCTGGGATTGGAATTTCAGCATTTTTCTCTTTTGGAAAATGCAATTTCAACAGATCTGGTCTCCATTAAAAGGGAGCTGTATCCTCCGCACCACGGTGACACAGAGGGGGTGGGGCCATGCACTTTTTGCAGGGCCCCACCCCCCGGTTTTGTCTAAGGCCTTTTGTATCATAGAGGACCGTGGTGCATAAGATACGAGTCCCAATAAAAGAATGCACTGAATCCTAGAAAGCGCTTTGAACACTTTTGAGGGAATTGTATTATCTACATCAGAGTGTACGTACATCACCCTAGTGATCACCATCCTCATGAGAAACTTGGATGACTGCTTATTTGGTTGTAATTACAAATAACTGGCCTTTCACAAGAAACGCAAGAGTGACCAATGAGTGATGCTCTTTACTTGTTTGTAAAGAGTGATATTCATAACCATTTCATAAGAAATTTTAGAAACCAATAAATCAAACAGTATAGTTCAATCTTACAATTTCACCTTAATTATTTCGCAACATTTTTAAAAAAATAATATACTTTAGGTTAGTAATTTGGAATAATTACGACCTTAGCTTTAGTACAATGCATTCAAACACTCCCCCAATCATCATCATTTGGTTGGCCTATAACCCTTTGCTTAGTTGGCCGTTTGTTCAGCAATCAAAGTAATGGACGGGGTTATGGGAGAATGGATGAGACTTGGGTTTTTGGAAATTTTGAAAATAAAGTCAAAGTTGGGGGGTTTGACTGTGCTACAGTTCCCAATAACTAAATAAACGTGAGAGGACGCTATAAGTCGGCATGAATGTGAAAGCCGTACGAAAATTAAAAGCAATTTTTAATTTTATTTATGTTGCGCTTTTGGTTGTCTTCTTTGAGTGGAAGCAACGAACCCAGACCAAAGCTGGCTTCTTACAAGTTGTGTGCTGGTGTTTTTGTGTAAATCCTGCCACTTCCGAACATGATGATAAAGGATATTTTCGATATTTTAAGCAAAACATGCGTATCAAATTATCAATTGTCATGTCACGTGTCTTATGCGGACATGGGAGTGGCCGAATTGGGGCAAACACGTCAGGGCGGCCCCCATTTCTCGCTTGAGTCTTCCTTACGTCCCCTTCCACTCCCACTAAAAGCTGATTCCACCTTTCCAAGGAAATCGCATCACTGACTTGGGTTCATGGTTTCAGCATGAACCAGCCGAAGAAATAAAAAATTGGGTGACAAAAGGAGAAGACACGGCTTAAGAAAATCACGATCCATGAGACAAGACTCGGTGGGCTAAAAAAATTCTAGACCTTGAGGCCTCGAATGTCATGAGTTGGAATTCCGACCCTTGACCAGAACCATCTCACGTCTATTCGAACAATTATGATCCCAGCCCTCAACCGTGATACTCGACACCTGAAAAATTGTCCGAGGCCCTGGGAGGCTCTCAATCCTTGACAAGGTCTCGATTGACAGGGTGACACCCGGAAGCTGATTCAAAAGCCGTTGTACAAATCGCTTAACCTTTGGGACAGATCTGTCAATGGACCTGACGGTTATGAGAAAAGGACAAGTATGCCAGAGGGAAAACGTGCCAGAAATCATGGGAGACAGTGATGTACAGGAGCATGGGGGCAGCGACATACAGGAGCATGGGGGTAGCAACATGCAAAAGCATGGGGGGCAACGACGTACAGGAGCATAGGGGTAGCGACGTGCATGAGCATAAGGGGTAGCAACGTACAGGAGCATGGGAGGTAGCGACGTGCAATGGCGGAGGCAGAAAATGACATGTGGTCTTCGCCACGTATGCACCCTGGTCCGAGTCTATAAATAGAGGCTCCGACTCTTTGTTCAGATACGAGATTATGAAAAACCTAACAGTGAGAAGCTCCATTTACAGTCCCCTTGATCTTCTTGACTTGACCGTCAGAGAGTTAAAAGTCGGCATATCGCCAGCCTTAGCTCCCTAACCCTGTGTTTCCCAGTGTGTGCAGGAACATTTAAACCAAGGGCCTGGGTTAAGTGTGGGCCATTTGGTGGGCGTAAGAGGGGCTACTTCTCGTTGCACCATCAGTTGGCGCCGTCTATGGGAACCGATCGGTTTCCGGCAGTACTAAAGGTCCACATGGTTAACACCAGGTCCATGGTGGCTCAACAAGATCACACCAATGGAGTTAACGGACTAGAAGCCTCTATTTCTGATGGAGCATGCCCCAAAACCCCAAGGGCCTACGTGCTCAAGCGGAAGATCCAGGGACTCACAATAGACGTACAGTTGCTGATGGAGCAGAACAGGGAAATCTTATTGGAGTTAGGAGGCCGAAGGGAGGTGCCGGGAGGTGGAGATATGGAGCGGTCGGGGTCTCACGTCCCCTCGAACCAGGGCCATGATCGAGTCTTACACGAGGAGAGCACCTCGGCGACTCGATTTCGAGAAAGCCGCTAAAAAGAGGAAGCCGGTATTCCAGGATCCTGGGAAGAGAAAATGGAGGATGTGAGGAAAGAAATGGCGTCAATGAGGTAGGCGTTGAAAGGAAAAACCCTAGCCACCGTCGATGAGCTCATCCAGAGGGAGGATCACCCGTTCACCGCGGAGGTGATGGCCCGACCACTCCCCGACAAGTTCAAGCCACCGCAGATGGAGATTTTTGACGGAAGCAAGGACCCGTTGGACCACCTAAAGGCCTATAAGACATACATGAGCCTCCAGGCGGCCCCTAATGAGATAATGTTCCAGGCGTTTTCGATGACAATTAAGGGGCCCGCTAGAGTCTGGTTTGGCCGACTGAAACCCGAAAGCTATTTAACTTCACAAAGTTAAGCCGGCAATTTGTTGGCTACTTTATCGGTGGCCAGCGACATCTTAAGTCAGCGACCCACCTCCTGAACATCAAACAGAACAGGTGGAGTCGTTGCGGGACTACATGACATGGTTCAACAAAGAAGCCCTACAAGTTGACGACGCGGACGAGAGGATGATCGTGACGGCCCTAATAGCTGGTCTAGCACCTTCCAAACTCCTGTTCTCTCTGTCTAAGAACCCCCTGACTCGAGTGGCCGACCTCATGGTGAAGGCGCAGGAGCACATGAATGCAGAAGATACACTCAATTCTAGATGAGAACGAGATGCCGGGTCCAACCCTCAACGCGATAAAAGGAAAAGGGAACCACAGCAAGGGTCCCGGGAGGAAAGAGGAGCTTGGGCAAGGGACGGGGGCATCATTCATGGGACAAGGCCACGAGCTCACCTTCCCCCAAGTAAGTTCCATAACTATACACCTCTCAATGCACTCGTGGAACAGGTGTTTATGCACATTAGAGATGACCCGAGCATCAAATGGCCTGAAAGAATTCGTGCACCGCCCAAAAAGAGGAGCCACAATAAGTACTACCGATTCCATTGGGATCACGGTAGCGACACCAATGACTGCTTCTACTTAAAGGAGCAGATCGAGACCTTGATTCAGAGAGGCCAGTTGCAGAGGTTTGTCGTCAGACGATGGTAATTCCAACATAAGAGCATTCATTGAGACCCCCTAACTTGAGAGGAAAGAAGACCTGATGAACCTATAAGGGAGATAAGGGTGACATCCGGAGGCTTCACCGGAGGAGGTGAATCCAACTCGGCTAGAAAGTCGTATTTGAGGCAGATCCGCCAAAAAGGGATTTGCAACTTATGGAAACAGAAAGGCCTAAGAAGCAACACAGGTCGGGATGCCCACCAGTCACCTTTTCGACGGAAGATGCTCGGGGGGTAAGCCAATCTCATGACGACCCTTTGGTGTTAACCTTGGTAGTTTTAAATTACCTCACGCATCGCATCCTCATCGATAATGGAAGCTTAGCTGATATCCTTTATCTACCCGCCTTCAATTAGATGGGAATAAGGCGAGACAAGCTCAAGCCCGTCCAGACACCGTTTGTGGGATTTACTGGTGACCGGTTGCTTCCATTAGGGATAATCTGTTTACCCATCACAACCTGCACGGGAGAATGTCAGGCAACCTGGGCCATAGACTTTCTAGTTGTTGATTGTCCTTCAGCCTATAACGCGATACTTGGGAGGCCCGCATTGAATCGGCTCAAAGCAATCACATCAACGTACCATCTGTTAATGCGCTTCCCAACAGAGAAAGGGATTGGGAAAGTCAGGGGTGACCAAGTGGTAGCCAAGGAGTGCTATATGGCGTCGCTCAAAGGGGAGCAGTCAAGCTCTAAGGAAAACATGTCGATCGAAGGCCTAGAGGTCCGGGGTGAGAGGGCCCAAGTGGCGGCAGAACCCGAGTGAGATCTGGAAAACATCATCCTCGACACTGACATACTAGACAGAACCACCTGGGTAGGGGCGGACTTGCCAGAAGAGTACAAGACGCAGCTGAGGGACTTTCTTATCGAAAACCGGGATGTGTTCACCTGGACACACGAGGACATGCCAGGGATAGACCCTCGGGTGGCCATACACAAACTGAACGTGAACTTGGCCTCGAGGCCCATCAAACAGAAGAAGAAAAAATTTTCCCCATAGCGCAATCAGGCAGTCGCGAAAGAGGTAGAAAAATTACTGGCAGCTGGTTTTGTGAGAAAAGTTTACTATCCTGATTGGTTACCCAACGTGGTGATGGTACGAAAGTCGAGCACGAAATGGCAGATGTGCATCGACTTCACCGACTTGAATAAGGCATGTCCAAAAGACAGCTTCTCACTCCCGAGAATTGACACACTAGTGGACTCAACGGCAGGACACCAAACCCTTAGCTTCATGGATGCCTTCTCCGGGTATAACCAGATTAAAATGTATGGGCTTGACTAAGAAAAGACCGCCTTCATCACCGATCGGGGGCTCTATTGTTACTAGGTGATGTCCTTCGAATTGAAGAACACCGAAGCTACTTACTAGAGACTCATCAATGAGATGTTTATGAACCAGATTGGGAGGAATGCCGAGGTGTATGTAGACGACATGCTAGTAAAAAGCCTCCAAGCTGAACAACACCTCTCAGACTTAGACGAGACCTTCCAGACTTTGAGGAGGAATAACATGAAGCTCAACCCCGACAAGTGTGCTTTTTGGGTCTCAACTGGAGAGTTCCTCAGGTTCATGATGTCTCAGAGGGGGATAGAGGCCAACCCCGAAAAGGTGAAGGCAATCATCGATATGCGAGTGCCTAGAAATACGAAAGAAGTATAGTGCCTAGTCGACAGGATCGCGGCCCTCAGTCGATTCATCTCCCATTTTACTGATAAATGTTTCCCCTTATTCCGCCTGTTAGAAAAGGCCTTCCACTGGGACGAGGAGTGCGATAGAGCTTTCGGCAAACTTAAAAACTACCTCACACGCCTGTCAATAATCAACCAGCCAAAACACGGGGAAGTACTTTACTTGTACCTATCAGTGTCGGGAACAGCTTCAAGCTCAGTGTTGGTCAGGGAAAAAGATGGGGTGCAAGCTCCCATCTACTACACCAGTAGAGCCTTCAAAAGAGCAGAAGAAAGATACCTGAGGGCAGAAAAGATGGCCTTGGCTTTGGTTATCACGGCCCAGCGGCTAAGACCATATTTTCAAGCCCACGTCGTCCGAGTCCTGACAGATCAACCACTCTGGGTGATACTGCACAGGCCCGAGACTTCAGGAAGGTTAGTAAAGTGGTCAATAGAGTTAAGCGAGTTTGACATCGAGTACCGCCCTCATGGAGCAATCAAGGGCCAAGCCATCGCCTACTTCATCGATGAATACACCTACGACCCGGTGGCCGAGCCAAAGGATCGAGACATACAGGCACAAGAGGCCGACCTGGAAGAGTGGGTTGTGCATGTAGATGGATCCTCCACCAGAGTCGCCGTCGGAGGAGGGGTTGTCCTGATTACACCAGAAAAAGACAAGCTTGAATATGCCGTAAGGTTTAGATTCAAAACGACCAACAACCAGGCCGAGTATGAGTAAATGATAATGGGGTTGCACCTTGCCCGCGAGCTTGGGGCGAAAAAGATAAAACTTAGGAGCGACTCGCAGTTAGTGGTTGGGTAGGTACAAGGAAAATACGGTGCGAAGGATTATCTAATAAGGCGGTATCTTGCCATAGTAGAGAGGGAAAAGTCTCAATTCAGGCATTTTGTCATATAGCAAGTCCCTTGAACGAAAAATGAAGAAGCCGACAAACTGGCCAAGCTTGCATCATTCACTGCTGAAAGCATGGCCCCGGGGGTTATGGTGGAGCACCTTCCACAACCGAGTATCAAGGCAAAAGAGGACAGAGAAGTCAACATAATCGGCCCTGAACCTGGATGGGCTGTCGAGATCCTGAGATATCTAAAAGACAGCCAATTACCAATATAGGGACGAAGCCAGGAAAATCAGAACACAAGCTAGTCGGTACTTGCTGCTAAGCGACGTCCTCTACAAACGGGGCTTTACCCTCCCCCTACTTAGATGTTTATCTGAAGAAGAAGCCGACTATGTGCTCTGAGAAATTCATGAAAGAATATGCGGTAACCATTCTGGAGGTAAATCTATGGCCCACAAAGCAGTCAGAGCTAGGTACTATTGGCCTTCAATGCAAAAAGATGCTGCAAGCCTCGCCCAAAAATGCAACAGGTGCCAGCGATTTGCTAAAGTCCCAAAAAGGCCAGTGGAGGAACTGACGCCGATAATAGGGCCATGACCCTTCGCACAGTGGGGAATTAACATAGTCGGGCCGCTCCTAGGGGAAAAGGGCAGATGAGATTCTTGGTGGTGGCTATTAACTACTTCACTAAGTGGGTAGAAGCCAAGGCCCTAACAAAAATCACCGAGAGAAATGTTTGAGACTTCACTTGGAAATCCATCATCTATTGGTTTGGCATTCCCTGAGTCATAGTCACTTACAATGGGAAACAATTCGACAATGCCCGGTACTGGGAGTTCTACGCCAGACTCGATATCAAGAACCACTACTCGTCACCAGCCCACCCTCAGGCCAACGGCCAGGTAGAGTCATCAACAAGACTCTGCTCAGCGTAATAAAGAAGAGGCTCGAAAGTTCAAAAGGCCTTTGGCCCGAAGAACTCCCGAGTGTCCTCTAGGCTTACCACACCACTGTAAGAACTTCCATTGGGGAGACTCCTTTCTCGTTAGCCTTCAGGACCGAGGCAGTGGTGCCAGTGGAAATCAGGGTGACCTCGCACAGGACAACAAATTTTGACCCGAAAAACAATGAAGGGGGGTTGAGAAACAACCTCGACTTGCTATAGGAAAAAAGAGATGAAGCCACCCTGCGAGTAGCGGCTTATAAATAGAAAATGGCCAAGTACTATAACTCTTGAGTGAAGATGAGGAGGTTCGCTGTCGGGGACCTAGTTCTTAGAAAAGTAACGCAAGCAATGCAAGACCCGGCGGAGGGAAAGTTGTGGTTAACCTGGGAAGGGCAATACCGGGTAACGCAATGTAACAAGCCCGGGACCTACCACCTCGAAACTTTGCAAGGGGAACCCCTACCGCGGCCATGGAATGTAGAACATTTAAAAAAATATTATCAATGAAGCTAGAGTGCATTGTTAACGTGCTCTGGATTATGCAGAGTTGACAATGATTGCAAACCCCGGGTCACGAGGATGACTCAAAGCCACAAGGATGGCACTACCTTAGACCTTGGGCTAAAAAACTGAGCCCCGAACAGCACAGCCAAGTTTCAGGTCGCGAGGATGACCCAGGTCACGATGATGACCTAAAGCCACGAGGATGGCATGACTTACGACCTCAGGCTAATAAGGTAGCCCCAGTCACGATATTAACTTTCAAGGTCATGAGGATGGCCCCGATACCAAGAGCATTGCACAACCACAGCCTCAAGGAGCACCACCCCACGGAGACCCATGGACGACAACAAAATAACCCAAGAGCCCAGCCAAGACGAGCCGATTGCAACCACCCCACGACCTTCAACCACCAAGTAAGTATGACCATAATTTCTACTCACATGGCTAAGGCCCGTACGGGCACCTAAGAATCCTCAATAATAATAACGCCTAGAAGGCTGAGGCCCCGAGGAGCACCACCGAAAATTCTTACCAAAAATAAATAAATAAATATGTCACGACACAAGAGCCACAAGATGTTGCACACCAACACTTAGAAACTAAGGGAAATTAGGGACGACATAGTTAACGGGAAATTTTTTTTCATTCCTTTATATTTGTACAAAAAACATAGAAAAAAAAGGGAAGGAGGAGGAGGGGAGGGGGGCCTAAGACTGGTCCTCGGGGTTGGCATCCCCCATTACAACATATGTACCCTCAGGTGCAACAGTAAGCATCTCTACTGTTCCCCCGACCACCTCTCCCTCTTCTCCTTCGAGTTCGGTCCCCCGGGGCCTAAGAGAAGAGAAGTCTACGTCCGGGAATTGCTCTGACGTGAGCTCCTTGAGCTCCTCCCACCCCTCCTAGAAACAATCAGCCTTGATGAGGCTGAAAGCGTCCGAGCCAGGTACTTTGCCTCGGCCTCTCGGGAAGCTTCCTCCTGCATTTCCCGCCTCTCTTTCTCCCTCTCTGACTCGAGCTCGATGCGTACCCGTGTTGAGATCTCCTCTTCTGCCTTCTTTGTGCTCTCGATGACCACCTTAAGCTCAGTCTCTGCCTAAGTGTGCCGATTCTTCTCGACCACGAGATCATTCCTGGCGCAGGTGATCTCCGCCTCTGAGTCACGCAATCGGGCGACCAAGCTTTCAATATAGGCCTCCCGCTCGGATGCCCTCTTGGCAAAGTTCGAGCGGTCTTCCTCAGATAGCTGCAAGTTCTTCTCGAGGCCCACAATCCTCGACTTAGCCTCCTCCTTAAAAGCTAAGTAATCGTGGCGAGTTTTGGCCAGGCGGTTAAGATTATTCTCCCTAACCTGCTCGCATTATTTGTACCTCTCGATAGAGGTAGCCATCAGAGCCATGGTCTGCAAAAAATAATAATAATAATAATAATAAATATAAATATAATAAAAAAAGGAGAGAGGAAAAGAGAAGAAGATGACAAGACTCTTTACCTTGGCTATATAGTGCATCATATCCCTATGCACGCCGGTCGGGGAGAGGCGTTTCTTTAGATACTAGACATCAAAGGGAGGGACGCCCTCTAGGAGACATGCACCCCCGGGGCCAATCCTGGGGCCAGTCCTTAATAGCCAGGAATCGGGCCCAGAGGAGGGAGTTATCCGCATCCTGGTTGGGGGTAGAAGAGTTAGGCGGGGCTGAGGTAGATGCCATAGCAACAGTTGTAGGGACCCTGGGAGTGGGAGAAGGGGCTACTGGAGCAGTGGAGGCAGGACCTTCCACAGAATGGGCATTGGAAGTGGCAGGAGGGGTAGTTGGCTAGGGAATCTGGGTCGGGACCCCAGCTATCAGGAAAGAAAAGCTGTCAGCATCATCCAAGTCGACGACCAGGATAGCAGCTGGAGAGGCGACGACAGTCGGAGGAACAGGGGCTACCTCTGAAATGCGAGACACAGAAAGACCCCCAGGGGCAACGGGGTGTTTCCTCTTTTTTGAAGTTGTGGGCACCCCCGCTCAAGCAGCAGTCGGCTGACCAGCCCTCTTCGTCCCTGGGGCTGCTTCTCGGATTTCCCTTACCCTGGCAAGAATATTTCTATCGGTCCTCATTGTTGTTCAAAATGCAAAATAAAAGACCCGAGATCAAAAATAGTTCTTAGGGACAGAACGACAGCAAAAGTCAGTAAGGAAATCTATACCTGGATTGGGACCAAATCCGCACTAGAATAGCCGGTCGGGGGTGACAAGATTAGTTCACCACTATCTTGATATGGTCCTCCTCCTCGGATGAAACCTCACTCACCTCGATAACTATAAAAAAAAAGAGAGGAGAGAATGAATAACGAGTAAAAGGCCGAATGAGAAAACAGAAGTACACAGGCAACAACGAGAATGAACGACTTACCCATCGGGCTAATGACTGATGCCTAGCCCCGATTTAACTTTACTTCTGGTACTTCACTTGGGGGGTATTCCCAGCCCTCACCCGAAACAAAAAAATATCGGGTCTTCCACCCACTATTGGAACTTGGGAGCCCCGTTACCAGGGTCAACGGCGGGTCCCTGCTAGCAAAGAAAAACCACCCCGATTCTTGTTCCTTGATGACATAACAGCGAAAAAATTCGCTAAGAGTAAGATGGTGTCGGCCTTCAAAGGCCAGCTCCCATAACACCATACACCCGATGGCAATTTGCCAAGCGTTAGGCATCAATTGCCCGGGTGCCAACCCTAGATACAACAATAGTTCCCCAAGGAACCAAGGAACCTGGAACCTAAGGCCCGTCATAAGGGCCTACTCATACAGAGCCATACTGCCACCTGGGGCATCAAACGCATGGGTCTCCCCGGGTGCCGTGAGCACTACCCCCTCAGGAATTTGATAGGTCGAGTAGTACCGAGCTATAGTCCTAGTCCCTACCTCGGAACCATACTGGGCGGCCTTTAAATCTTCCTCTGGGACAACCTCCCTAATTGCCCCCGAGCATTGGTAGAGGCAGGCTCGATAGCCCGCCCCGAGGGATTAGGCCGGACCTTTGATGGGTCGTCGGCCCC
>JAOXJP010017480.1:0-17469 GCA_025762735.1 Platanus orientalis | reverse complement strand
TTTAAATAGAGAAAAGAAACCCTAATTCGTGTTAGGCACGAAATTAGGCTAATTTGGTAAATTTTACAAAAAATAGCAAAATCGAGATAATGACAAAATCAAATCCTACGATCACTAAAAAACATCCCAAAACAAACAGGAACTTATTCTGACTTCTAAATTGAAAGTTATAGAGAAAAAGAAAGTTACTAAAAATAGCAAAAACGCTGATTTGAGAGCCTTAACGAAGGAATTTGTGCGAAAAGTGGCAGTGCTCATGGCGAAGCAATGAGTTTTGATCCTTGCGACGATTCCCTTAAGCTCACCAAATTTCACGCAATTCCTTCGTCGGGGCTCATGATTTTTACTAGTGCCTTTTGACCTTTTTGTGTGTAAACTTTTGACTTTTGTCGGTCCCTCTGCTCAAGGAAAGCTTGTGCTGTTTGTTCTACATCAATAGCCTTGCTGAGAGAAAATTAATAATGTGTTACTGGTTTTGCTATCACAATCTCAGATATTTTCCTTGTTTTTAGCTTGTGCTTCTCTTCATTCAAGCATCAAGCACCAAACAAGTGCAACTCTTTTTTACACAGAGAGGTGATTGTAGTTAACATTTCATGTTTGTCTTTTGTAATTTTAAGCATTTGGATAAATTTGGCTTTTTTACACAGGGAGGTGATTGTAGTTAACATTTTCTGTTTGTCTTTTGTAATTTTAAGCATTTGGATAAATTTGGTGCGTCTCTCGCTTTGGAATTTACTCTTGCACTTGTTTCTACTTTGTAAACCTCTTTCAATCTGATTATGAACATATGACCTCAATCCAATCAACTTTAATGGTGTATACTGCATCTTATTCTGCATAATCACCAAACGTTTTGTTGTAGCATCTTAAGTAGACCCCAATGTGGTTGGTGGGGTCTTGGATCCCAAATCAGCACCTAGGTGATGCTACCAACTTCAAGTTTCACCACATTATTAGACATCTTCTATCTTATTGTGTAGTCTCCTGATACATTAAAAAAAAATTGTGTAGTCTCATGAGGGGCTTTGCAGTTGACCTCAATGTTATTGTTTTCTTACATTAATTATGCTCTAACTGATCAGATAAACAACCTTGAAATACTTATGACTGGTGTTATATATGTGCATTGCCAACTCCAAGTTTCACCATATATTGACCCCTTCTCTTTCATTGTATAGTTTCATGAGGAGCTTCTAGATTCATCTCAGTGCTATTGATGTTTTCCTGCTATTTCAAATAAAATTTGTTTATTAGAAAATCATTCATTCATTTGATATCAAGTCAATCTTTGCATCAACTATTGACCAAGTGAAGCATCGTGAAGAAATAATAGTGTCAAGTGAGAAGATGACAGTAAAAAACCAATGTAAACACACATAGTTAATGGATACATAATTTAACAACATTCATAGAGATACATCATGCATATTATATCAGAAGTGAATGTAAAATATAACTAATACACAGTTAGTAGAGGTATGACAATATTAGGCCAGCCTGGCCCTGCTTCACCAGCCAACCCGGCCTGGAAAAAATTTCATGGGCCTAAGGTCTGGCCCATCTTACTCTCGTACTACCATGATATGCTTTTTTTTTTGTGTTGATCTTTTGTTGGGTAAAACCTTCTTTTATTGTCACTTTTAACATAGTTTTTTTTATATAATATAACTATATTTAAAATATTTTTTGATTGATAATGAATGGACATACTGGACCAGCCAGTTTTGGTCTGTATCATTTGAGATTATAATAGTCAGATTGTTCGTGTGGTGTGTGGTTCAGTTGTGATCTGTGATTCTATGAAGGTGGAAGCGTTTACTCTAAAGATGGCATTGAGGGAGTTAAAAGATATCGGTGCCTTTGGCTGTCTTGTTGAGGGTGATTCTATGGTGATGATTAAGTGGGGTCTAGGTTTGGCTTTCGGAACATGGCACACTGTGCATTTGATTTGAATATCTCCATTTGTCATGTTTCCTGGGAATTTTATGGAATGGCCGACTTCTTGGCTAGAAGGGATGCTGGATAGTCTTTTATCTTTGAAGGAAACTCAATGCCAGAGTGATGTATTGTTTGAGTTCCTTTGTTGTATTTCTGATTTTTTTTTTTGTATTTTTCTAATACATTGATTGTTATCTATTAGAAAAAGAATATACTGAAAAGAAATGAGACTAGAAGAGAGGGAGGCGGATGTTTGGTGTTGGCAGCCTCCTCTTGAAGAAACCTTCCCTGATATCTGGCTATTCTATAAAATGCAGTTTTAGGTTTTTGGGGTGTGTGCTCTTGTATATTTGTTTGTTATGAGTAACTAGCCCTCTTGTTCCTTCTCTATCATTGTTAGCTTGCCTAAAATTTGTGATATTAAATGTCATTAGGTTCCTCTTGTGAGATGAAGTTCTTAAACTCTACTGCACAGCTTGTAGAACCTGTTGAAAGTCCAAAATTTTCAAGATTTTTCTTGCACTATACTGAATATGAAGAGAGGCCCAGTGGACAAGAACAATGGGAACCTAGATTTGCTGGTCATCAGAGTCTCCAAGAAAGGGAAGAATCGTTTTATGCACGTGATCAAAAAATAAATTGTGGCTTTATTAGAGGTCCTAAAGGATCTCCAAGTACAGGATTTGACTTTGCAGAAGATGATGCAAGATTCATGAGTAGTTGCCACATAGCTGTATCCTCTTGCATGTTTGGAAACTCAGATAACTTGAGAATGCCTACTGGTAAAACGGTATGGGAATAGGCATCTACCTTACTTTCTCATGTTTTGGAACTATACGTTATACAAACTGTGCTTGTAAAGAAGTCAAGTTTAATTCATATACTTGCTATAGCAGCCCTACATGGTACGTATCCTCCATCTTCGGAACAATTTCTTGCTAAATACAAAGATGATAGGAAATGCATTCTTTATCTTTTGATAAGTAAAGAAGTAATTCATTAAAAAATGGGGAAAGAGAAAAATACAAAGAACTATACAACAGCCTACAGCAACAAAATCCAAAACTAAATTCCCACCCAAAACAACCAAAATACCAAAAGAAAGTTAAAACAAACCTATGACCCCCTCCCAATCATGTGTTTCAGATTATTGGCTGGCCACCTCTTTAAGGCTCCAACTGCTAGTGATCGAAATATAATTATTTACATCAACCATTATTATTGGGTTGGATTTAATGAGTTGGTATTTTAACTTAGGTGCTTCTTTTTTTTTTTTTTTTTTAAGTTTTCCACAACCATAGGAAAGAAACACATAACTGGCAGAGTCGTTAAAAGATTGACGCAAACTTCAATGG
Organism: Platanus orientalis; assembly: GCA_025762735.1. Classification (NCBI taxonomy): domain Eukaryota; kingdom Viridiplantae; phylum Streptophyta; class Magnoliopsida; order Proteales; family Platanaceae; genus Platanus; species Platanus orientalis. The sequence continues at coordinate 14,173 of JAOXJP010017480.1, read as the reverse complement.
AAGAGTTGAAAGGTTAAAAAAAAAAAAGAGTGGCGGAGGAGTGATGGGATAAGATAAAAGAAAAGTAGGAAAGGGGAAACGGTGTTTTAGGGTTCCGTGCCCTCTCCTAACACTTTTATATTACTAACAAGTATTAGAATGAAAAATGTGCTCCTGTTGAGGTGCAGGGCATACCAGTAACATAATACAAAGTGAACGGGCAAACCCAACTCCAATTATTAGTGACTTTTCCATCTTAATGTAGAATCGGTTGTTCACCATGAAATGATATCCAGTATAGAGGTCTTCTAGATGAACCTTTTCTCAGCCTTAAAAAAAGCAGGTTTGGTTGGAAGCAACCAAAACAGGTGTAGGGGCTGTAGAACATCACTTGGCTTCACATGGAAGTGAAGAATCTTAGAAGCGATATTAACTATGAAAAGAAGGCTAGATGTGACAGAGGCTGTGTAGGTAAATTTGTGCCTACGTCCACGGGAGAGAATTGTTTGTTGTGCAGAAACCTAGGGACTTGGGATCGTATGCAACAATATAGAAGAGAGAAAATAATGCAAACAACAATCACACAAAGAAGAACAAGACGATTTATGTGGTTCGACTTGAAGCCTACATCCACGGAAGAGAATCAACTTTCTTCTCTATGAGAATATGAACCCATACAAAGAAATGTGTTTTCTATAACCTAAAACCCACACCTTTTCCCCTTGTACACCCTCTCTACCTCACACTCTCAAACACTGAAGAAAACCCCACAAAACCTTGCTATTGCTCCTCTTGTCTCTCTTACCTTTTCTCTTAATATTTATTAGGGTTTTACTCTCTTTGGGTCGTCATCAATGACTCCACTTTCCAAAGGAGTCTCCAATTAGTCCTCACCGTTGGATTATATATGATCTAACGGTTGCTGTAATAAAGCCATACCTGACAAATCTCCATCTTGGCTTTATTTTCTGCCCTTTAAAGATTTCCTGTTGAATTTAGCTCCACTTGTATCTTTGTCAAGACATAGAACCTATGGCATGTGCACCACACTTCACCTTGGCTCACATTCCAGAACCACTTTCGACAAAACCTGCACTGATTCTTCTTAGTAAACCATGTGTCATATATACCTAGAACACACCACCTCGAACTTGAATTGTATCTTGTATATTATTACCACAAACAACCATTGGCCTTGAAGCACCATCGCTACACATACCATTGAATCAATTCGATCTTGACACCATCGGTCTCGATCATAACCTGGCCAATGCACATGTATAGTTGTCTCGAGTCGACTTGCTTAGTCAATTCTAGAGAGGGGCCTCGATCTGTTCTCTCCTACTGTAAGAATTATCTCACCATCATTTACCATTTGAAAACCTGTAACACTTGTCTCTGCTCCAACTGTGAAAGAGACCTTGCACAGGCGTTTGTTATTCCATGCATCTCGTTTTTCAGTTACCCACCGAGGTCAAAGGAATACCATTAATCATTGTATTACACAAAACATCACACTTTTCTCACTTCATTAGGATCAAACAATCATGTGTGATTTTTATGGCTCCACCTGCAGCTAAATACTTGCAACCCATGGAATTCAATCGGCGTAGGAATATTAAATTCATTCGCATCTTTGGGACATATGCCACACTATCCAAAGTATGAATCACTCCGTCAAACATCTTGATCTTCACCATCCCAACACCCATGACATCATAAGTGGACCCCCCGTCACCCAAAGAAACAAAACCTGTTTTCTTCTTTTGAAACATATCAAAATATTCTTTCTTGGAGCATATATGAACAGGACAACCTGAATCTAATATCCACTTATCATGAGAAAAAGTGTTTATACCTTTAGAAACTGCGAGAAAACCTCTAATGTACTTCTGTTTCTCTGCTAACGTTGTAATTGAATTGCCACCTTTCTTCCTGTCAGCACGTTTTAGACAATCCCTCTTCATGTGACTATATCCCTTGCAATGAAAACATTGCACCTTGCCATTTTTTTTATCTAGATTTGGATATAGACTAACATTTATCACTTCAGAAAAATTTTCTTTTGTTCTTCCTCTCGCAAATAGACCTTCTGCCTATCCCTTGCCCTCTTCTCCGGATGTCTTCTTCCTCAATTCCCTAGAAGGAAATGATGTCTTAACATCCTCTATGGAAATTTTATCATTTTTTCATCCTTAATGTGTAGAGGCATTGTTTCAAATACAACTTATTCGTGAGAGATTTGGTCATATACAGGCTCTCTAACTTGAGTCATAGCTCAGCATAAACACTTCATCTGCAACCTCTTGCAACACCTCATTTGCCAAGTACAATTAAATCACACAAAGTGCTTTAAGGTTGAGTTCCTCTTTATTGTCTTCCAATATCGTCACAGGAAGATTTTCTTTCCCCACGTTGGTGGATGTTAAGGCATCGTTGCATTCTTGGGAATTGAGGAAGAAAGTATCTGGAGAAGAGGGTGGGGCAAGTAAAAGGTCTGTTTGCAAGATGAAGAACAAAAGAAAAATGTTCTAAAAGTGATAAATGTCAGTTTAGATCCAAATCTAAATCGAAAAATAGGAAGGTGTAGTGTTTTCATTGCAAGTAATATGGCCACATGAAGAGGGATTGTCCAGAACGTGCTGACAGAAAGAAAAGTAGCAATCAGGAGTACATTGGAGATGTTCTCACACTCTCCAAAGGTATGAATACTTTTTCCCATGAAGAGTAGATATTAGATTCAAGTTGTCTTGTTTATATATCTTTGAGGAAAGAATATTTTGATACGTTCCAAGAAAAGAATACATGTTTTGTTTCTTTGGATGATGGGTCCACTTGTGACATCATGAGTGTTGGGACGATGAAGATCAAGATGTTTGATGAAGTGATTCATACTTTGGATGGTGTGGCATATATCCCAAAGATACGGAGGATTTATTTTCCCTACACCGGTTAGATTTCATGGGTTGCAAGTGGAGCCATAACAATCACACCCGGTTATTTGGTCTTGATGAAGGAAGAAAAGTGTGATGGTTTGTCTCGTCTAATAGAGAATACGGTGATTGATGGTGTTTCTTTGACCTCGATGGGTGACTGGAAACGGGGTGCATGAGATAACAAGTGCTTGCACAATGTCTCTTTCGTAGTTGGGGCAGAGAGATGTGTTACAGGTTTACAGGTTCTAGACAATGGTGAGACAGTTCTTACAGTTAGAAAGGACAGATCGAGATCCTTTTCTGGAGTTGATTAGGCGAGTTGACTTAGGATAGCTACACATGTGCCTTGACGGTGCTATGATCGAGTCGGATGGTGACAAGACTGAATTGATTCGATAGTATGTGTAGTGGTGGTTCTTCAAGGCTAATGGTTATTTGTGGTGATAGCAAACAAGATCTAATTCCAGTTCAAAGTGGAGGTGCATTCCAGGTATATATGACGTTGAGTTCACTAAAAAAGATGAATGCAGTTTTTTTTAAGGTAGTTTTGAAATGTGAGCCAAGGTGGAGTGGGGTGCACATGTCACAAGTTTTGTGTCTTGGCGAAGGTACAGGTGGAGCTAACTCCAACAGGAAATCTTCAAGGAGCTGAAAATAAAGCCAATGTGGAGATTTGTTAGGTTTTCATTTTATTCCAACTATTGGATTTTGAGAGAATCCAATGGTTATGGCTTATTTGATGAGTGGAGTTAAAGACTCCTTCTCTTTGGGAGTCGTTTATGGCTAGAAAGGGTGAAAACCCTAATATATATTTTTTTTAAAAAGGAGAAAAAAGAGAGAGTCAGCCGCACAAGGGTATTCTTCAATGTAGGTGGAGACGACCATTCGTTATTGGGGGGATTTTAATAAAGTTAGAAGGCTAGGCGAGTGTAACAGGCACATTAGTTACTCGTGGGGGATGTGAGCCTTCTTTCAGGGATTGGCTTTGTTTGAAGGATGTGCAGCTTCATGGAGCTCTTTATACATGGTTAAATATGTAGTCCTCAGCCTCTATGAGCAAATTAGGGATCTAAAAGAGGAAGTCTATCTGAGACCTCCTCCCAGCTTTCTCCATGCCTCAAACAGGGGGAAGGTGTGTTGACTTAGGAAAGCTTTATATGGCTTGAAACAGTCTCCTAGGACATGGTTTCTGAGATTTCGCCGTGTTATGCTCAAGAATGGATACAAGCAGTGCCAACTCGATCACACCCTATTCGTTAAGCATTAGAGCGGTAGGCGGTAAAGTGACAATTCTCACCGTTTATATAGTTGACATTGTAGTCGCTGGGAATGATTAGTTTGGTGAAGTCGCCTGAACAACTTTCTAGGAAAGGAGTTCAAAATTAAGGATCCTTTGTCACTTGCGATACTTCCTTGGAATTGAAGTTGCTCGATCCAAGAAGGATATATTTCTATCACAGAGGAAATATGTCCTAGATCTTCAAGACATTGGCATCTTGGGCTATAGACAATGTGAGACACCTATTGATCCTAATCATTGGCTTCAGGATAATGAAGGTGACAGATTGATTCATGTGGTGAGATATTAGAGGCTAGTGGGTAAGCTCATCTACTTTCGTTGACTAGACCCAACATTTCCTATATAGTTGGGGTTGTGAGTCAGTTCATGCATATTCCCACGACCATACATCTTGAGGTAGCATATTGGATTATTCATTACTTGAAGAAAAATCCAGGCAAAATTATTTTGTATAGTAAACAAGAGAATTTTAGAGTTGAAGCCTTCACTGATGCATATGTGGGACTCTTTGTATCAATTTTTCATCAAAATCTCTTCTTTTTTTCCTTTAAAAAAAAGATTTTTAAAGGCATTATATGGATCGGATGATCCCATGGCTGGATTGCTCGATCCGGAGCTGGAGCAAGTGATCCAGCCTAGGGATCAACCGTTCCATAGGCCAAGATCAGACCGATTTAGGCCGATCTCGGATTGGATTGGGCGATCTAATCCAGGATCAACCGAGTTTTTAAACCATGGATATGTGAGCTCTCGTGGATTCAAAGTCTATTGAAGGTATTAAGCTTTGTAACACAGGGATCCATGAGCCTATATTGTGATAACAAAGTTTCCATTCGCATCATGGTTCAAAAACTCGAATTGGTTAGCAATCCAAGTGTGGATCGTTCGGTCCGACACAGATCCAAGGTCAAAAAAATCCTACAAATTCTTATAATACTTTCTATAAAAAGTTTAAAAAAAAAAACATAATTTTTAAGTATGTTAAGTACATCATATATAAATAAACATTATTATGACTCGAGTATATATAAAGATCAAAATTGTACATTTTATAAGCAAACATCCAATATGATTACTTCTAATGCATAAAACCAAACCATATACAATAACATATAAATAATGATGAACACAATTGTAGGCATGTTAAGTGCACCATACATGTATGAATAAGGTTTCGAGGCTCGTATATGTTCAAGATTATAGTTTACTTAATCAAACATTCAATTTGATTACATCTAATGCATAAAAGCTAAACTATATACAATATCATATGAATAAAGATAAAAAAATAATAATAATACATGATTTGTTATTCTAACCAATGGGTTGGTGAATATTGATCTAGCATTGTTAATACCTTTTGGGGGTCACCATTTCCATCATGTATGTCAGTGGATCGAGGGCAAGGTCATGGTCATCATTCCCATCTTGTCGATACCCCATAGTTTTCAAAATAGAATGGTTTAAATCCTTATTCAAAGTACAAATCATTGTTTTTGATGTTTTAAATCAATAGATTTAATATCTATTGATGTTGATTTACTAATTTGTTTAAAAAAAAGAACTTTGAGATCAGTGAAAAACACATGTTTTTTTTTTATCCAAAAAAGAATACATAAATTTTAGATCCATCTTTCTCACCTAAATCTCATTTTTGATTTCATAAAATCAATAGATCTTGGCAATAAATGAAATTAAGAAATATCAAGAAGAATAAATGTTCAATTTTGAAAAATTTGGAATTTATAACGATCCGGAATGATCCCATTGTGGATCGCGAGTCACAAGCCTAAATCGGACCGTTTATGGCCGATCCCAAGTCAGATCGGATGATCCAATCTAGGATCGGCCGATTTTTGCAACCATGATTAGCATTACTCATACCCCCATTCAACATGATAAAATGAAGCACATTGAAGTTAAAAAGTACTTCATCAAGGAGAAGCTTCATATTGGGCAAATATGCATTCCATTTGTGAAGACAGAGGACGAGCTGACTGATTTGTTTAATAAAGGGCTAAATGGTCCTAGTTTTTGCTAGTTTGTTGGCAAGCCTCTCATGAGTGACATCTACATACCAGCTTGAGGGGGAGTGTAGGAATACATGGTATATGTGCTGAAGTATATTAATTCGTGTCTCTCCTTACACCTTAAGGTTTTAGGGGAGTTGGTTAATTCACTGTTAGCATGGTATTGAAGCCAGGTTAGGTCCTAAGTTCTCTAAGTTTGTTCCCAAGGGAGAACAGTGTTCCTTCTGAGGGGGGGGGTGTTGAAGTATATTAATTCGTCTCTTTTAATACCTTAAGGTTTTGGGAGAGTTGGTTAATTCACTGTTTACAATATGGTATATAAGGATGTGTATGTACATGGACAGGGGTATATTGGTCTTTCTAATGTAGTAGGGTATACTTGTAAACTACATTTTGTATGTATGCTTGTATATCCAACAAGTATAAATAATAAATGGGTAGGTGAGAGATACTAATCTCTCTCCATACGTATTTCTCTTCTTCTCTTCTTCCTCTTCTCTTTCCAGTACAAACCCTGAGCTCGAGTATATCCATTTTTACTCTTAGATCCATCCTGCATACAAATGGGACTCTTTGTAAATGGCTATGGCATTTTGGGGTGGAAGTCGACAGTATGAGGAGACAGGTAATTATATAACAAAATATGGGAAAGTAAATGCCTAGGGAAGTAGAAAAGTAACAAGTTCTTATGTTAGCGTTTTTTTGGAAGGCATCATGGGTTATCCAAAGAAGTTGTCCACTTAGAGGTGGCAAATGGAAATGGAATTCTCTTTTGGGGGGACATGTGGTGTAGCACTTCTCCTATAAAGTTCAAATTCCCAACAATCTTTGTATGGTCCTAGATTAGAAAGCTTGAGCTTTTGATCACTTGACTATGCATGATGTTTCAATCTTGTGGCATCCTCTTCTTACTAGGCTCTTAAATGAATGGGAAGTTGCTTCTTTCGCCAACCTTCACAATGTATTGTAAAATTATCAGATTGGTCTTGACAAGGAAAATAAAAGGTTGTGAGATAGACATCCTAGTGGTGTCTTCACGATTTTATCATGTTTTGAGATGTTTTTCACTCATGCAACTGTTGACTTCCCTTCGAGATAAATTTGGCATAACCTAGTCGCCACCAAGATCCAATTATTATGGATAGAAGTGTTGGGTAGTATCCTTGTAATGGATACTCTGACTAGGAGAGACCACTATTTACTGAATGTTTGTATTCTCTGTCTGAGGAATGGGGAATCAGTATCTGATGCAACACAAGCCTTGGGAAGGTTGTTTACCTGTTGGTAAGGGGCCTACAAGTATAATGAAATTGATAACCAAAGATTTAGACATAATTGTACGTAGTACGAGTGGTTGGGGTGCCTAGCGCATTTCCCAATCGTAACCGAACCTCTGAACCCCACACTTGAACTCTGGTTTGACTGTATTTAGTTGTTTTTAGGGACTCCTCTAAGAAGTACCCTAAAAAGGTATCCAGTCATGCCTCATTGACTGGTGGTGACTCCAAACCCACTTAAAGACCCTAGATGACATCCTTACTCGCATCTAGGAGGAAAAAATCCCCCATCATCCTGCGCCCCACCACTGAAGGGCCTACAAAGTCTGCACATGTGGTGGGACAAGGCCACTATCTTGCACGTCCCCCAATCTGGGTGTTCACAACAGGTATGTCTTTTTTTCTTCTTGTTTTGTATGTTTTGGGAAGGATAGGGTTAATATCGTTGATAGATCCTATTCTTCCATTGTTGGTAAGGATTCTGTTTTTGTCACTCCTATCCCACCATTGTCTTTAATTCTTCATGTGCCTAATTTCACATTAGATCTTATCTTTGTCTGTCATATCACTAAGTCATTGAATTGTAATGTCACATTTTTTTCCTTCACAGTGTTTTTCAAGACATGGAGACAAATAAGATGTTTGGTAGGGGTCATGAGGAGGGTGGATGTTATATACTTAATGATTCATCACATTTTGCTTCTTTGGTTCAGCAGCTTAGAGTACCAAGAATAAATGATAGCTTTTCTTGCTCCAAATCACTCTCAGTGGCATTAGCGTTTAAGTTATCCATCTTTTTCTCTTCGCAAATAATTGTTTTCTCATTTATGTTTAATTTTTAATAATGATTTTCGGTGTGAACCATGCGAATATGCTAAACATTGTCCTATCCAATTAGTTTGAAAACAGTTCTCTCTCTCTCTCTCTCTCTTTGTGATAAACTCACACACACAGAGGGAAACTCCACAGTTAACACCAAAAGTGTTCATAGATTAAGTAGTTCTCTTTTGATATTGTTCATTCTGATGTTTGAGGACCATCTCCCATTGTTTCATTGTCTAGTTATCGTTATTTTGTTACAGTTGTAGATGATTTTTTTGGTCTAATGAAATTTAAGAGTGATGTCTATTCTATGTTTGGTTTCTTTCATATAATGATTGAGACATAATTTGATAAAGAGATATGAATACTTCGCACTAATAGTGGTGGTGAATATTTATCTTCTATTTTTTTTTTTATCCTGATAAGTGTGGTATTGTACATCAAACAACTCATTCCTAAACAAAATGGGGTTGTTGAAAGGAAAAATAGACATTTTCTTGAAATTACTCGAGCTCTTATGTTTACTATGAATGTTCCCAAAACTTTTTGGTCTGATGTTGTCCAAACAACTGCATTTCTTATGAACCGTCTGTCTTCTTGTGTTCTGGGATTCAAATCTTTTATTGAGGTTTTCTCTCCCACTTCGTGTTTATTTTTTTTTCCACCCAGGGTCTTTGGTTGCATTTGTTTTGTACATGTTAACAAATCCTTAAGGTCAAAATTGGACCCTAAAGCATGTAAATGCATCTTTTTGGGCTATGCATATAGTTAGAAAGGCTACAACCATCCTCCCACTCACCGGTGCTTTGTGTCTATGGATGTTATCATTCATGAGTCCCTTTCTTTTCCTCTGAAAAATCTTCTCTTTAGGGGGAGATTATAGGTGAAGAGAATCCTTTATCTCCACTACCTATACCTTCATTCTTTTTTGATCATGGTACTTGGAAAGAAGCTGAGGATGATAGTAAGGGAGAGCCAAAAGCAATACTCCAAGTATATAAAAGAAGGGCAGAAGAAGTAGTTGTAGAAGACCCGTATGCATCCCACCATGAAATCTCGTTGGATCCAGATAATCACTCTTTTCTATATTTTAGCTTGGTTAATGATGTTAACTTTTCTATTGCTTCTAGGAAAGGTGTTCATTCGTGTACTCAACATCTCATTCCTAATCGTGTAACTTACTTGTCCTCCTCATTTTCTTTTGTTTTTTTTTTTTTGTTTTTTTGTTTTTTTGTTCTTTTTGTATTGCTTTGTTTTTTATTTTTATCCCTTACAATGTTTCGGAGGCTCTACCTCAACCAAAATGGAAAGAAGTGATGGAAAAGAGATGTGTGCATTGAAAAGGATAGCACATGGAACATTGTAAATCTTTCCAGAGGGGAAAAACCGGTAGGCTGCAAATGGGTTTTCATTATTAAGTTAAAGCTTGATGATAATGTTAAATGGTATAAAGATAGATAGTTGCAAAGGGTTATACTCAGACTTATTGGGTTGATTATCAAGAGCAATTCACTCATGTTGCAAAAATGAATTCCATCAAGAACTTCTCTCCTTAACAACAAATTAGGAGTGGCCTCTACTGTAGTTTGATGTCAAAAATGCATTCCTCCAGAGTGACCTTGAAGAAGAAGTCTACATGAAGTTACCTCTTTGCCTTCAAATTGCATCAAGAAAAAATTTGTAAGTTGTAAAAGACACTTTATGGGTAAAAACTTAAAACAATCACCCAAAGCTTGGTTTGAGCATTTATGTACAACAATAGTGGAAAATGGCTATAAACAATCTCAGGCTGATCACACGTTGTTTGTTAAGAGATAAGGGAGTAAGATTGCTGCCTTAATTCTTTATGTTGATGACATTGTCTCTATTGGAAATGATGGGGCTGGAATTAAGAGTTTAAAGCTTCATCTGGAAAGAGAATTTGAAATCAAGGACTGGGGCCAGCTTGAATACTTCATAGAATTGAAGTTGCACAATCTAGGAAGGGAATCTTTATACCTCAATAGAATACACTTTAGATCTTTTGGCTGAAACTGGAATGCTAGGGGGTTAACCTTCTGATACTCCAATTGATCTAAATCAAAAGTTCAAAGAAGATGATGGTGAAAGACTTATTGATGCAGGTTGATACACAAGACTGGTAGGTTGTTTGATTTTTCTCTAACTAGGTTAAACATTGTCTTTGTTGTGAGTGTTACTGACTAGTTTATGCATGCACCTATCACAGTCCATCTTGAAGCTGTATACAAGATTCTTAAATATCTCAAAGGGAGCGTTGGTTAGGATCTCTTATTTGTCAAGAGAGATGGCTTACCTGTTGTAGCCTTACACTGATGCAAATTGGGCAGATCAATTTCTGATAGATGGGTATTGTACCTTTGTTGGAGGTAATCTTGTTACATGGCGGAATAAGAAACACTCTGTAGTTGCAAGATCGAGTGCAAAAACTGAATTTAGGTCCATAGGCCATGGTGAATGTGAACTACTATGGCTGAAACTTCTATTGTCGGAGTTGGGCTTTCCAGTTCAAGGACTAATGAACTTGTATTGTAATAATAAAGCTGCAATAAGTACATCTCATAATTTAGTAGAGCATGACAGGACCAAACGCATTGAGATGGATTGTCATTTCATCTAAGAGGAGCTTATGTCTGGAATGACTTGTACTCCTTTTATCAAGTCCAGTGATCAGCTGGCTGACTTGTTAACCAAAGGATTGGGCAGTGCTTCCTTCCATTCCTTAGCAAGTTGGGTATGTGTATTTTTTAAATTGATGTATATTTCAGCCTATAAGGTCTAGCTGTACTGGATCTCTTTATGTCCGCATAGATAAGTAAGATTTAGCATGTGGGAGACCTAATCTTCCTAACACATGATATCTTCCTAATTGGACTCGACTCTGTCCCTCTTCTTCCTCTTCTTTTTCTTCTTTTCTTTATTTTCTTCTCATAAATCCTAAAGGGATCAACAAGCACAAGTCAACACTAATGAGTCACTTAGGTGGATGGCACACCAAGGCTCTCAGTCAAAGAGGCAAAATTTTGTGGTGTCTGGCTCCTGCAGCAGTTTGGTGGACCATTTGGCTACAACAGAATTTTCGTGAAATATTTTGAACCAGCATATAGAGAGTCTTCTTCAAGAATGCAGAGCGAATTTGTTTTTTGGGCCCGTACTTGTAAAGCCTTTGAAACTGGGAGTATGAGCAATTTGAGAGTGTGATGGGCAAAAAATTTATAGATGTGGATTTTGTATGACTTTTTTTTTTTTTGTTTTTTTTGGGAGGGGAGCTCTTGTGACTCATTTTGTAGCTAAATCTTTTTACAGCTTTGAGTCTCTCTTATTCCGTCTTTATCAGACTTTAGAGACGTAGTTATACTTTAATAATTGTTGGTTGTTCCCTCTTGTTTATTTTCCATGTGAATTAAGTCCATCGATGCATCTTCTTTTGCTTCAGTGTGGTCTAGTTAATCATCTGCATGCATAATTTTAAGGATGTTAGTTTGACTGTTATAACATTCACTCATGTGTAGGAGCCTTTTCTCATGCTGTTTATCTCTTATGTAAGAATAAGCTTTTTAATGTATATTTTAAATGGAATTAAACATTCTGTTTGTTATTTTATTCGAATGTTGGGTTTCTTCTTGTCAAAACATTACATAAGAGCCATAGCTATTAGCTTTTTACAATCTAGGTAAATAAACTCATATGCGAATATATTTCCAATTGTACTAGTGCATGGGCAGAGGTTTGTTTCATCACATAGTGTTGAGTCATGCACAGATGTAAAAATTCCAAACTTGAGGCAAGGCACCAGAACCCTGCCTTGAGGCTTGAACTTTGAGACAGAAACTAGAGGCTTGCTTCACATTAGCTGTGAAGCATATAAGCTTTGGGACGAGAGGCGTGAGATGTGAGGCATATCCCTAAAATCATATGGGATTATGCATGTATCATATAAGGTGAATGGATTTTCTACTCAATACTTCCCCTTCTTATTCTTTTGCCTATTTCATTTTCTATGAATTTGTGGCATGACTCTGGAAATGACAACGGGGAAAAAATAGACAAGGTCCCAAAGGTTTTCTTTTTTCTGATAAGAGAAATTTTATTGGTGGGGAAAAAGGGGGGATAAGGTATCCCACCCTAAGAGAACACCCACTGGAGGGCTACAAAAAGGCAGGATCTTGAAAAATATTGCCCCACCCTCTCTTAAACGTCAACTAAACGAGTTGGATGGAACTCTCCTTAAAAACCATTGTCCAAATAACTCCCCAAGACCTCACAGGAATACCCATGCCATCCCTACTTCCCTTAAAACAGCATGCCCAAGGTTCGAAATTTCGATTTTGATGGATATTTCGCCTTGGGGATTTATGGAAATTTGTTAGAATGTTTCAAAATAATGGAAAATTTGGGGAAATTTCAATGTGAACTTCTGTGAAAATTTCAATCTATGTTGAGCATGATTACACACTCAAGACTCCAAAAACTATATAAAGCATCTAATCTATGTACAAGTTATTCACATAGATTAACAAATGACTACAAGTAATTTTTTTTATAGATAAATGACTACCAAAAATGTCAAATTGCACGTGATTACTTCACCTAATTTTTAGTCTTAAATTAGTCATTTTGTAAACAAACTTTTTGTAACAAAGTTATACAATAGTTTTCCTATCACATATCTAAGTTATGCATACATATATGTAAATAACTTTTAATTTTAAAAATTTATGTTATATCATTTTGAAAAAGCTATCATTTTAATTGGTTTATAAACAAAAATTAAACAATATTTGTCTAATGTAAAGGATTTAAATGGAGTTGTTATTTTTGGTCTAGAATTGAAAAATAAAAAAATATAGCAAACACATAGATTTAGGATGGGTATAGCCGATGCATAGTAAAACTCATCGAAAGTATTGATATCAGCAAAACTTCGCCAAAATTTTGACAATATTTTGTTAATATCGACATAGTTTCGATGACATTTCGATGAAAATTTGGAATTTTTGTATTCCCTTTGTATTTCATTTCGCCACACCTTGAAGTGGGGAAATTTCGCCGAAATTTTGAACCATGAGCATGCCAAGCCTCAGTAGTGAACGGGCAATGAATTAAAATATGATTAACTGTATCCTCCTCTTCACTTATCGAAAAAAAACTGTATCTCCTCATGATAGCAAGCGGGCACACATTTGGAAGGCACATGCCCCTTTTCTTGAGATTGTCAATGGTAGGGAGCCGATCCTTGATTGCTGGCCACAAAAAGAACTTTTGATGGGGCTTTTAAACTCCATAACCTCTTCCATTGGGTACTCATATACTCCCACATCACCAAAAAAACCACACAAGACATCACCGAAAACACTCCATTTTTTGCAAAGAGTCCAAAGCCAAGAATCCTCCTTTTCCCTTCTTAGATTGAAGGTCTCCACTACACCAAGAAGCCTCACCATATGAACCACTTCCCAATCATTCAAGTTTTTTCTCAAGTTTACTCCCCAATTGCCTCCCTCACCCTTCCAATTCCAACATTCAGCCACTAAAGCATCTTTATTTTGGGTGATAGAGAAAATTTGGGGGATTTCCAAACGGAGAGGCCGCTGTGAACACCATCTATCCTTCCAAAGGGTTCAAAAGAGATTCGACATGAAAGTGTGGGGTAAAGATTGAATGGTCACAAATTGGAAAGGGCTACATCCATATGAAATGCAATTTCTAATCAATGCATTTCATATGAACGTAATCTTAAATAAAGCAATTAACCATCTCTCCTAAAACCCTAAGGTTGTAGGAGAGGTTAGAGTTAATATACTTAATATA
>JAOXJP010017469.1:0-17469 GCA_025762735.1 Platanus orientalis | reverse complement strand
CCAATGACTGCACCAGTGAGGCAGAGTGAGACAATACAAGTTAAAGGTGCTAGAAGGACTAGAGGAAGGCCAAAATTAACCTGGGTGGAGGTAGTGAGGAGGGATATGGCAACTTGTAATTTAATGGCAGATATGCCCTAAACAGAGCGGAATGGCAAAATAGGATTTGTGTAGCCAACCCCAAATAGTTGGGATAAAGATGTTTGTTGTTGTTATTGTTGTTGTTGTATCAGCCTATTGTCCTTATAAAGGGAGTGAGATCCTGTACCTAACACTTAATGTACAATTTTGTGTCATATCATGCACTATCACTACCCTTTTGCAGGTTCTCCTTTACCTTATCCTCCATCACAGTTTCTCGCAATGTAGTTAAGGCTATCAATCAGCCAAAATGAAACGATGTCATGGAAGAAGAAATGAGAGCATTGAAAAGAAACAAAACATGGGAGTTGGTTGATCTTTCTAAGGGAAAGAAGTTAGTAGGTTGTAGGTGGGTGTTTACAGTAAAATACAAATTTGATGGATCTGTGGAAAGGCACAAAGCAAGACTGGTTGTAAAAGGTTCCCAATCTTATGAAATAGACTAACAAGAAACTTTTGCCCCAGTTGTAAAAATGAACTCAGTGAGAATACTCATATCAATAGCAACAAATCAAGGGTGGCCCATCTTACAATTTGATGTGAAGAATGTTTTCTTACATGTGGACTTAGAGGAAGTGTACATGGACACTCCTGTCAAGTGGTAATAGAAAAATGTGCAAGCTGAAGAAAGCCCTATATGGCTTGAAACAATCATCTCGTGCTTGGTTTGAAAGATTTAGAACTGTCATGATTAATATAGGATATAATTAAGCCCAAGCAGATCACACGTTCTTTACCAAGCACCATGGACTCAAGATAACAGCTCTAATTGTATATGTTGATAACATAGTTGTCATAGGAAATGATGAAGTAGAAATTGCACGGCTGAAAAATGCATTGGCCAGAGAGTTTGAAATCAAGGATCTAGGTTTCTTGAGATATTTTATTGAGATAGAAGTTGCTAGATCAACACAAGACATCTTTCTCTCTCAACGGAAATATGTTATGGACTTATTGAAAGAAGCAGAAATGGTCGGCTGCAAACCCTATTTAACTCCTATAAAAGCAAATCACGGATTGCAAGAAGATGACAGTGAAAGGCTGATTGATGCGGGAAGATACCAAAAGGCTTGTAGAACGTTTGATGCAACATGCATGTAAGATAGTGAGTGTGTGCATAGGAGATACGAATAAAATTGATAAAGTAATAGAGAAAAATAAACAAAATTCTTACTTGCAAGTTCACATGCTAATTCAAGCAATTCTTTAAATTATGTTCATATGCAATTCTAGGAATTAGGGATTACAAAATTACTAAATAATCAAAGACCTAATTGTATTGTTATTTTATTGAGTTATTTTGAGGGAATAAGTAATTAGGGTTAAGCATTGACCAAAAATTGTAAGATTGAAAATTTTCCCAAAGAGCCTAAATTAAGCTGAAGGAAAGGGAAACAGCTTGAGTCACCCTAAAGAAGGTATGAATAAATAAAATGATTCCAAAGGCGTATTTTGTCAATCTTAATATTTTAGGGAAGGTGGTTAGGCCAAGAAAAGGAGAACCCAAGTCCAGGCCTTATGCCAAATATTCCAAAGCCCCTAAGAACTGGGGATTTGAAAAAATGACCAAAACTGGAGATTTAGTACCTAAATCTGATGTTGAATGCCCCCTTTTTTATGTTGAAGATGTTTGCAATCAATGTCCAGGCTCAAAAATCCGATTTTGGGATTTCCCAAATTTTCAAAAATTTTCTCTTCTAGAGAGGGTGCCGCCAACCCCAAAGAAAATATATACTTTTTTATCATTATTTTTTTCTGATGTGGAGCCTACTAGGATGGATCACCTAAGGGTGTAGTCCACCCTAAGAAAATCTCATGACCAAAGGGTATCGAATGAGAGAACTGGAGCTGTTCTTATGAAGTGACTTGAAGAGCACTGTTTCACGCCTAGAGGAGTTTCACGCACCTATACCACGCACCTATACCACAACTATAGCAAAATTTTGGGCATCCATTTGCTTACTCTTGGATCGTATGGGAGTCAGCAGCATCTCAGAAAAGTCCAATTGATCAAAGGCCCAATAACTTGAAGTCCATGGCCATTCTCGTGAATCCTCTTCAAGAACAGTATTCACGCTTGGGATTTGGTACCTCCTTCAAAATCTTTTAAAAAACTGATCAGGGTGAGGGATACTTCTTGTGTTGGGATCGTCTTTGGATGCTTGGTCCACTGGAGGTATCAAAACATCAAAAGATTCAGATGTTAGAAGTTGGTACTTGATCTACTAAAATTCTCTATAACAAAGTTTCACACCTGACACTTGTTCTAGTGACTAGAACTTCTTTAAAACAGCAAGCTATGGTTGGAGCATGCTAAGTGTGGTGTCACATAGTCTAGATGGATACCCTGGAGAAGTTATGTTGACCAAATCTTCCACAATGAGACGATGGTGACCAATCTTCTGTGAGTTATCAGTTTCAGCACTTTAAAATTTCAAAAAAAAAAAAAAAAAAATGATAAAAATAAGAAGCAAATAAGTAAGAGATGGGAGAAAAATCTTTAACCCAAGGGGAGGGAGTGACCTCCACCACCAGCATTAAACTAGGTAAAGACTTAGACCCATTTTAGGGTTTTAGGATTTTTCAGCTTTAACCAAAAGCAAGAGGAAGAAGAGGGTCCAAATGTGAGAGACAATTTCAATATTCCTTGCATAAACAATTGTGTTGGCCGTTGGCTCTATGAATAGAGTCCCACAACCAAGTCTCTTTACATAAAATAGAAACCTCACAAAAATAGCCCTCTTTTTTATTTTGCATGACAAAAATAGTCCTCCTCTGGTAGATCTAGAACTTGCACTTGGACCCGATGTCCTCATCAACATCTCATATACTTGTCCTTAATACGTCTTAACATTACTTATGCAGTAAGTGTAATCAACCAATTTATGCATGCTCCTACTCAAGACCACTTGAGGGCTGCATATAGAGTACTCAGATACTTAAAAAGTTGTCCAAGGAAAGGTGTTATATATAGAAAATATGGTCACTTTCAGGTTGAAGTATATATTGATGCTAATTGGGCAGGATCACTGACAGATCATAGGTCTACCTTGGGCTACTGTTCGTTTGTGGGAGGAAATTTGGTGACCTGGAGAAGTAAGAAGCAATCTGTGGTTGCACGGTCCAGTGCAAAGGTTGAGTTTAAATCAATGGTTTATGGGATTTGCGAATCCTTATGGCTAAAGATGTTACTAACTAAAGTGGGATTTCCAGTATAGGTTCTATGAACCTCTACTGTGACAATAAGGCAACAATAAACATTGCACATGACCCAATGTAATATGACAAGATTAAACATGTGGAGGTTGATAAACACTTCATCAAGGATCACATTAAGAAAGACAATATATGTATTTCGTATATACAAACCAAAGATTAACTTGTAGATGTATTTACGAAAGGGCTTGGAGGAGTGCAATTTATGTCATTAATCAGCAAGCTGGGAATGATTGATATTTATTCTTCAACTTAAGGGGGAGTGTTGTGAATCATAAAAGTAATTGTCATAAGGATATTATATACCCATGCCATTACTATATCATAAGTATGATATATCAATAAAGTACTGGTATAAATATCAAAGTGTGAGATACCCTACTCATACGATTACACATTCATTAAACCATCTCTTTTTCTTCTCTTCTCTTCCTCTCTCTTTTTTCTAACAAATCTATGTGCAGGTTATTGAATCAACCAAGTTAATGCTCCACCTCCAATTATCTCTTTGGATTTTGGTACTATCCATTTGACCTCTGAAAAAGACGATAGCCTAAGAGGGCATATACTAATCATCCTATCTCTAATTTTGTCTCCTATCAGTCATTGAACCCTTCCTATGTAGCCTTTGTAAACTCCGTATCTTCTGTACTTATTCCTTCAAACTTAAAAGATGTCATTTCCCAAAGTCAGTGGAGAGAATCCATGTGTGAAGAAATGACTGCTCTTGAAAAAAATGCAATATGGGAACTTGTTGACCTTCCATTGGGAAAACAACCAGTAGGGTTTTAATGGATTTATACTGTTAAGTACAAGGCAGATGGATCGATTAAGAGATATAAGGCAAGACTAGTTGCCAAAGGATATACCCAAACATATGGTATCGACTACCAAGAGACTTTTGCATCTGTAGCAAAGATGAACTCAATTCGAGTGCTATAACCTGTTGCAACTAATAAGGGTTGGCTTCTTTGGTAGCTGGATGTGAAAAATGCATTTCTTCATGGTGACCGACATGAGGAAGTGTATATGGTGCCTCCCCCAGGCTTCAAAATTCCAATTAGTGAGGGTAAGGTATGCAAGTTGAAGAGAGCATTATATGGGCTCAAGCATCACCAAGAGCCTGGTTTAAAATATTTAGTGGGAGTTTAAAGAAGTTTGCATACAAACAATCTTAGGCTGATCATTCTTTGTTTATTAAGCACTTACTAAAAGGGACCACAATAGTTATTGTTTATGTCGACGACATAGTGATTACTGGAGATGATTCAGAGGAAGTGCGGATCTTGAAATCCCATCTTGGGGGTGAGTTTGAGGTGGAATATGTGGGAACTTTATGTTACTACTTGGGAGGTGGCAAGATCAAGGCATGTCATCTTCATTTCTCAAAGGAAGTACACTCTAGATTTGTTGACCAAGAAGGAGCTATTAGGGGCTAGACCGGTAGAGACTCCTATTGAGGCAAATCATGGGCTAATTGATCAGGATGGGAAACTACTAATTGATGCTAGAAGATATCAAAGATTTGTCGGAAAACTCATTTATCTTGCTCTTACAAGACCGGATATAGCCTTTGTAGTTGGGGTGATAAGCTAGTTCATGCATGCTCCAAGAACATCTCATTTGGAGGCTATCTTTCATATACTAAGGTACTTGAAGTTTGCTCTAAGAAGAGGTCAACTATTTTCTAATAATGGCATATGAGAGTTGAGATATAGACAAATGTAGATTGGGCTCGATCAATCACTGATTGAAGATCTACTTCAGGTTATTGTCCCTTCGTAGGTAGGAACCTTGTTACTTGGAGGAGTAAGAAACAAATGGTTGTAGCCCGGTCAAGTGCAGAAGCAAAATATAGGTCCATGGCACATGGCATATGTGAGGCTCTTTGGTTGAAGATGCTACTTCAGGAGATGGGATTTGATGTACAAGTTCTTATGAGTTTATATTGTGATAACAAGGCAGCAATTAGCATATCCCATAATCTGGTCCAGCATGATCGGATCAAACACATTGAGGTCAATCGGAATTTTATCGGGGAGAAGTTGCTATGTGGACTGATCTGTATCCCATTTGTTACTACATAACAACAATTGGTGGATGTTTTGACCAAAGGAACTAAAGTGCGACTCCATGATATTATTAGCAAGTTGGGCATGGTTGATATACATGTTCCAACTTGAAGGGGAGTGTTGAAATAATGAAATAACATAAGAATAAGGGTCTTTGTATACATGTGGGTACTATTGGTATTTGACCAATGTATCTCTTATATATTAATAAGAGTTATACGTATGAGAAAAATAACTCATACGATTGCAGCCTCCACGAGATTTCTCCTTTCTCAGTTTTTCTTCTTCTTCTTCTTCTTCCTCTCTTAAATCTGTAACCTATATATACAACCTAATATTCTTTGTGTCTGGGCATTGATCGAGCCGGATCTTGATTTGAACAATTACCTACCCTATCTGTAATTGAAGGTGAGAGATTATGTGGGCACCTTTCAAAACTCCACTAAGTTGTCACATGTTATACTCCTCACCTGTTAATTCCCTTCTCTGCATTGGCTGGCTCGAAAACCTGGGAGGTTCCCTTCTAAAAAGTAAAAACAAGTATTTCCCACCAGCTGAGTAGGATTTTGGGACCTGCAAACCCACCATTAGGTTTATCCAATTATGTTTTGTGGTAAAAAGATGATTTGTTTGGGTAAATTAAACAATCTGATCTTTCTCATCAATTTTGGACTATAGAAGTTTTATGTATATTACACACACGTGGCAACATATGTGTTTTAAGTGGAGGTTCTAAGGACTCACTGTTTTCTGCTTATCCTTCATCTGTGCAGCAGTTTCAGCTCAATAGTTCTTTACCACAAGACAAAAAGGAGAACATTTGTTCTCACCCTTATTATTTGAGATTTTAATATTTCATTTACTAAACCTACTTGACTTATCATGAAAAGAAATAATTAACTCAAAGAAGAAGAAAAGGGAATAATCGAATATAATTTTACAGTTTATTAAATAGACCAAGGATTATGGGAGAGGAAAGATAATTAATTTAAAAAATGACTGGATATTCCAAAAAAAGACGAAAGACTAAATTGCCACTTAAAGTTCTCCCACAAGTCCTTTCAACTTAGTTTTAGCTTTAGTCTAGCTCTACCTAGTAAATGCTCCCTTAGTAGTATCTCACAAACATAGGCTGCTGAATCAACATAGAATAAAGAGTTGATTTCTGCTGCATCAACGGTTTCATTGAGAAGCCCCCTACTATTGGATCGGAACGTGCATTGAGGATTTTAAAACGATCCATGCTGAAACCTATTTCTATCCACTAAATTATTAGTTATGAAGAGGAATTAAGTCTTTTGTGGATTAAAGTTTGGGAGGGAGAGGGCTTTACTTATTTATTTTAATTAATATCTAACTTCGAATTAGGGTTAGAGGTGATGAGATGTTTGGGACTCTCTCTCTCTCCTTCCCCCCTGGTCCAACTGCATTACATTAAGAGCCTCAAAGGTTGGGGGGTGCTGTCACAATGTGTAGTTAATATGTCGAGGCAGCACACAACATTGATCTTCTTTACCATGCATTCCACATTCAATACAGGCAATGGGTCACAATGTAAAGTGGGAACTTTATTGTGCAGTGCCTCTATGTGCATCATATTATCACTCTTCTCAAAAAGGTGTGGGAAGGTGAAGGCCCAATGTCCCCCATCATTCATTTTGATTAATTGATAAAATTATAATCGGGAGATAAAACTTTTTTTATAAGAAAAATAATAATTTTATTAAGCCAAGAAAAGAAAAAACAGAAGGGGGATGGGAAGTCCCCCAGCCAGGAAAGAGAAAGAACGAGAAAGAGGCCCTACAAAAGGAACCAGACAGCCCCAACCCCAAAAACAAGAGAACTCAGCCTCTATGCCAGCCTATAACAGAGACTTCTAGGACTGGGAGAGTCTCTTGCATTATTATCATATTGGATCAAACTCATTAAATTAAAAGCATTAATTAAGCATTTAAGCTTAAATGGAATAGAGAACTTTTTAAATTGACAACAATACCATTTACCATTAAAATTACATAAGTATCCCCCGAAAAATAATGCTACTAATGCTTTGGATTAATATAGAATAAGTTCAAGGTCATTAAGTCACCTTAATTGACAATTATCGAAAGAAAAAAAAAGTCATCATAAATGAAGCAGGATAAAAGAATTATGACCCATTGTACCCTTCAACACAAATGGACCTGTATAACCTTATAAAATTTTAAAATGCCTCTTAGATTTAACTCACATTATGCTAATTGTTAACAAGATGTCGGGTTAAACGTGTTATTTTACGACAATGAGCAGGAGAAGAACTTGTACGACAGAAAGCGTTTTTTTTTTTCTTTTAGCTGTAATCTAATCTATGTGTTAAGCATTGTTTTCAGTATAAGTTCTTTGGATGTGGTAACGATCATTTCTGCAGTTGACCAGCTATCGGTAAGTGGATGGTATTAGCTTCTCCATAACACCTTTTTTTTCATGTGCAGTGCGTGAACTTGATGTACCTGGTGAAATTTATGAACAGAAAACATATCCTTTTGAATTTTCTACCGTGGAGATGCCATATGAATCATACAATGGGGTGAACGTAAGGCTTAGGTAGGATATCCCTTTCAATTATCCAACATTAGTTATTTCTGCAGAGCTAATATTCTTGAGAATGAACTGTATAATACTACTGCTTTGACTGGAATTTCTGTAATAACCTTTAAGAAAGCTTATTGAACAATATTCTTTTTTGCTTACCTACTTTTGTTTATTATTGAGAAGTCTTAGAGCCTTTGACATAAAACTACTATAATGCTTTCACTGTTAGTTTTGACAGTGAATTAACCAACTCTCCCAAACCCTTAAGGAGTTAAAAAATACATGAATTAATATACTTCAACACCACCCCTTAAGAGGAACACAATTCTTTCCTGGGAACACACTCGGGGAGCCAAGTGCTAGTTCACACAACATGTACACACGCACACACCACTACATCCGAGAAAATACTTCTTTCGAGATTCAAACTCGCGACTGAATCTGGCTCTAATACCAAGTTGTTTACCTGCAATTGTAGATTAGAGAAGAAGAGAGAAAAAGAAGAAAAGGAGGAGAAAAAGAGGATCAAAACGTATGGAGAGAGAGTATTCATATTCATGGTTGAAAAAATTGGCCAATTCGGCCTTAGATTGGCCGGATCGGATCAGGATCAGCCGACCCTTATCTCGAATCCTGGTTTGGATCGGCCTTAGTTTGGGCCGGAACAACGGATTGGGATCAGGCGATCAGTAAGCTAGATCAGGTGGATCAGCCTTGGATCGAACGGATCGGCATTTGATCAAATCCGGACCGAGACTGATCCGAGCCAGATTTTCATTTTTTTTCCTTTTAACCTTGGATCAGCT
This sequence comes from Platanus orientalis, assembly GCA_025762735.1. Taxonomy (NCBI): domain Eukaryota; kingdom Viridiplantae; phylum Streptophyta; class Magnoliopsida; order Proteales; family Platanaceae; genus Platanus; species Platanus orientalis. The sequence goes on along the minus strand of JAOXJP010017469.1, from coordinate 8,663 downwards.
GATCCAAACATGGATCGGATAGCCGATCCTGATATTTGATCCATGTTCGTATTATCTCTCATACAGTTATTTGATTCATAATTGGTACAGTACAAAAATACCCTTGAGATGCGGACAATCAAGCAAGACTTATGTATGTACCCCGACATAAAAGCAGTTTAGATGTACATGTTATGTGGGGTTGATTAGAATTATTTAGGGGGGGTTAATTTTGTAATAAGGCCAATAGTGCCATAGTTTATTTTTTTTGGGGTTTTTAATTGTTATCCCGTTTTTCACTTTGAACCCAAATTTTCTATGGCCAAAACAAGGTGTCTACTGTAGAGCTAGATTGTTGGGCGATGATTGAAGAGATCTCCTATAACCGTCAAGGTACGAGCATTCAACTTTTGCCAAAGAGTCAAGTCTTGGATCTCGGGGGGTGCTTGTCCGAATGAAGTGCAGGGTGCTCTCGAGGCTGTTATCCATCCGGTGCCCTCTTGTTCTGGGTCGCTCAGGGCAAACCCTCTAGTGGTTGGTGGAAAGAGGATGGAATTATCTCCAAATATAGTGCAGCCATGGACTTCGTACAAAAACCCAACGGTGGATCTCTATTCCAATCATCCTATACCATCAGGTCAGACACTTTTGTTTTCCAAGCTCCAATCTCTTTCCACTTTTTTTGCTTTAAACCTGTGCAGGAATCAACCTGCTATGGTTGGGGATGAGAATTTTATCCATGATATGCTTCTTGTTGTAAATCTTGATTCTGTTGGTAGTTGGGACTGTGTTGGGCAGCTGATATTGTTTGATGAGCATAGGAGGGATGTTAGTTCAGAGGGGGCCTTAAATATAATTCCGTTGGCCGTTGACTGTGGGGAATGTGACTTGAACCTGCAAAATTTGAGGGAGACGGAGCTCAAGGATTTTTGCACACCTCCTTGCATCTGTGATTCGGGTGATAGCAGTTTTTTTTAAAGCGTTGAGAACCGGGATGGGAAGTTAGTTTCTAAATGGGTCCTGGGCAAACTGGATCTTTTCAGTTCCTTTTTAGGTGTTCCCTTGGGAGGGTTGGAGGAAATCAAAGATTTGTTATGCCGGATAGAGAACAGAAGGTTGAAAGCCATGGTTGTGGGACCTAAACCTGTGGACTGCAAGCGGCTTCGGAACGAATTAAAGAGATTAGACTGTGGAATTAATTATGAGAAATCTATTGGGTGGGTAAGTGGAAGTGGAATGCGGAAAGGGAAAGGGTCATTCAAGAGTTGACTTTATGGATCTTAGAATCATTTCTTGGAACGTCCGTGACTTAGGTAGTAGAGAGAAGTGTATCTCCATCAATCAGGGTTTCTCCAAGTTTAGACCCGACCTTATTTGCTTGCAAGAAACAAAATTAAGGGTGATATCCGATTTGATTGTTAAGGAGATTTAGGGGTTACCCTTTTCTTCATGGTTAGCTCTTCCGTCCTTAGGAGCGTCGGGGGGCATTCTCATTATTTGGACCAATCAGAAGATAGAAGTTTTGGATCACGAGTTAGGTGCTTATTCCTTATCCATTCGTTGTAAAGTCTTAGGGGACCTTAGGGAGTGGGTGTTCTCAAGGGTGTATGGGCCTACTCTTGGCGATGAGGTTGATAGTTTTTTGGGAGAGCTGGATGATATTAAGGCCAAATGGGATTTACCGTGGTGTCTTGGTGGTGATTTCAACTTAATGTGATTTTCCCATGAAAGCAAAAGGTTCGGCCTGTCGGGATGGTAAGATGCGCAAGTTTGGGGATTTTATCAATCGTTGGAGTCTGATTGATTGTCCTCTTAGAGGGGCAAAGTTCACTTGGTCCAATTTTTTGGACAATCCTTCCTTAAGTAGATTAAACCGGTTTCTTTTATGTGGGACTTGGGGTGATCTTTTTCAGGATAGGCATCAAGTAACGATGTCTCGGGTTTCTTTGGACCACAATCCCATTCTTCTAGAGTCAAGTGTGTTGATCGGGGGCCCTTCTCCTTTCAAGTTTGAGGATATGTGGTTTCAGGCTCCGGATTTCTTTAAGGTGGTGAATTATGAGTGGAATAGGATGAACTTCGATGGTAACCCCAATCGAATCTTTGCGTTGAAATTAAAAGGGCTCAAATTCTTTTTAAAAACCTGGAATAAAGACTCTGGCCTGTCCTTAAAGAAGGATTTGGATAGGATTAGAAAGGATATTGAGGAGTTGGATCGCTTGGAGGAAGGAAGGGGTCTCTCCAGGGAGGATCGGGTGGAAAAGGAAAGGTTAAGGAAAGATTTTCAGGTGGTGGGTTACAAAGAAGAATCCTTTTAGCGGCAACACTCCAGGATTAATTGGCTTAAAGAGGGGGATCGTAATACGAAGTTTTTTCATAAAGTGGCCTCTCACCACAGGAATTCTAATGACATTTATGGACTTTTGGTGGATGATGTGTGGACCCAAGACCCGGTGCAAATCCGTTCGGAAATTGAGTCTTTCTATTCTAAGTTCTTTAAGGAAAACCCATCCTATTCGGCATCTTCCCGTTGATTTGGAATTTGGGTGTATTTCTGAGGGCGACCGAATTATGCTAGAAAAACCTTTTGGGGAGGAGGAAGTCAAAACTGTGGTTATAGGTATGAAAGGGGATAAAGCGCCGGGTCGGGACGGTTTTACGATTTCCTTCTTTCAAAGGTGTTGGGATACCATTAAGGTGGATTTGCTGAAGGTTTTTGAGGAATTTTATATTTCGGAAGAATTTTATGAGCACCTAAATAACACTTTCATAACGCTCATTCCTAAGAAGAGATGTGCTAGGGAGTTGAAAGATTTTAGACCCATTAGTCTGTTGAGTAGTGTCTATAAGATTATTGCTAAAACTCTAACTAGGCACCTAAAATTGGTTATTAAATGTCTGATTTCCCAGTCCCAAGGGGCCTTCATTGAGGGTTGTCAAATCTTGGACAGTGTGCTCATAGCCAATGAATGTATTGAGGATCGTTTGGGGTCTAATCGGCCTGGGGTGTTGTGCAAGCTAGATGTGGAAAAGGCCTATGATCATGTGAACTGGAACTTACTGTATCATATCCTCTCTCGCTTGGGGTTTGGAATGAAATGGAGAAGTTGGATTTTCTTTTATGTGAGGTCGTGCTCATTTTCTATCATGGTGAATGGGTCCCTTGCTAGCTTTTTTAGAAGCTCTAAGGGTTTGAAACAGGGTGATCCCCTATCTCCTTATCTCTTCATTTTGGTCTTTGATGTTCCTAGTAAAATGATTTCTAAAGCTAAGATAGGCTATATTTCGGGTTTTAAGGTGGGGATTGGGAGTGTTTCGATATCCCATTTGCAATTTGCTGATGATACGATGATTTTTTGTACTGCGAATATGAGACAAATTGGTTTTTTGATATGCATGTGTATTTTTTAGATGGTGACAGGGTTGCCTATCAATTTGGCGAAAAGTGAGATGTTTGGTGTGGGGGATTTTCACAATTTGAACTCCTTAGCCTAGATTTTGGGATGCAAGATTGGGACTCTTCCTTCCTCTTACCTGGGGATGTCGTTAAGGGCTCCTTTCAAATCCAAGGCTATCTGGAACCCGGTTATCAAGAGGATTGAAGGTAGATTGAATTCTTGGAAGACCTCTTTGCTTTCTAAAGGGGGTAGACTAATCCTTATAAACGTCACTCTTGCTTCCTTTCCTAATTATTTCCTTTCTCTTTTTACTGTCCCGATATCAATGGCGAATCGGATTGAGAGATTGATGAGGAATTTTGTATGGAATAATTCTCCTGAGCATCACCATTATCATTTGGTTGATTGGAAGGTTGTTTGTAGACCTCTCCGAAATGATGGGCTAAGCATTAGGAGGGTTAGGCATCATAGTGCTTTGTTGGCTAAGTGGTTATGGAGGTTTAGGCGTGAGAAGGATAGTCTTTGGCGTAGGGTGGTGGTTGTGCGCTTTGGGGAGCAATCGGTGTAGGATTCTAAAGCCCCCCGGGGGAGGCATGGGTGTGATATTTGGAAATCTATTCTCAAAGTCAAGGCAATGTTTTGGAGGTTCATTGGTTTTCAGTTGGGCTCGGGTCTTGAGATTAGTTTTTAACATGACTCTTGGGCTGGGGAGCTTCCTTTGAAGGATAGGTTTGCAACTGTGTTCTCCTTGGTTGAGGACAAGTGGTGTTCAGTCTTTAGTTTTTTTTATTTTGAGGCAAATGTTTGGAGTCCTAGGCTATGCAAAAATCTTCAGGATTGGGAGATAGGGGAGTTTGGTAATCTATTGCATAATCTAGCGGGGTTTAGACCGGTGCTGAACAAGAAAGATTGTATGATTTGGAAACCGTCAAAGAACGGTATTTTCTCCTCCAAGTCATGCTATAAGGTTTTTTCCAACTGGGTGGCCGATGTTTCCTTCCCTTTTAAAAGGATTTAGAACTCGGGTATTCCTTACAAAGTGTCGTTTTTCTTGTGGAATGCATATTTGGATAAAATTCTCACCCTCAATCATCCTCAAAGCAGAGGGTAGAGCTTGGCAAACTTTTGTGTTATGTGTAGGAAGGAGGCGGAGTCAGTCAACCATCTTTTTGTGCATTGTCCAGTGGTGAACTGGGTTTGGGGATTTTTCCTTTCTCATCTTCGGATTCTTTAGGTCTTCCCTGATCGTTTTCAGGAACTGATTCGGGGCTGGTGGATCAATGGTATTGATAGGATGCCTCTTTTCATTTGCTGGGCCCTTCCGGGAGCCATTAGTTGGGGAATTTGGAAGGAAATGAATGCTCGTATCTATGAGGGTAAGGCGTGCTCGGAAGTAGAGTTGATCATGCGTATCTATAACTCGCTTTTTGAGTGGGTGTCCATTGGGGCCAAGTTTGAGGAGATTGTTTGGTACTCGATTTGGTGTGAGGATTTGTAATGTAGTTTTCTTTTTTGCCTTCCTTTTCTCTTCACCTCCTTGGTGAAGCTCTTGTTTTGTTGTTTTCTTGCTTTTCAATAAAGTGTGCCTTTTATCTCTCAATTTTTTTTTTTTAAAGTGTTCTCTGATTCCAAGATTAGTGTTCTTGATAAATTTTCTAGTTTCTTGAATTTCAAAATCCTACCATCTCAATTTATATAATTTTATAGACTTGTTGGAATTACTTGAAATTTGGTATACATATTCCTCGTATACGCCAAAATACCCTGTAAATTTTCAGAAATTTCAGACGCACAACCAAGGGTATTTTGGTAATTTCAAGTTTCTTCCCAGAAATTATAGATTTTCCCTTTTGGGTTTCTTTCTTCTATTTTCTCCATCTTTTCTTGTTTCAATTCTTCTAAACCCCTCTAATCAAGTTTTTTCTTCTAGGTTTGAGGTGTTGTAATCTAATTGGAACTAGGATGTTTCTAGTCTAGTTCACTGTTTGGCCCGGAATCACCTTCGCGGTGATCCTTTTATTTTTTATTTTTTGATAAAATCCTTTTATACTGTATTTCGCTTTATATTTCGGGTTTCTCTTATTTTCAATAAATGATATCCTTTACCTCTCAAAAAAAAAAAAAAAAAATCAAGTTTCTTCTTCTATTTTCTTTAAATCTCGATTACTTAAGGGTGCTTAAAACTCAATTCTTGGTTCAACTTTATTCTTACTTTCGCTACATCAACTTTGGTATGATCTCCATTGTACTGCATCACTATCCTAATGTATGTAAATAAACATAAGCTCATACATAAAGAATGGCTAGCTCATCACATAATACTGTATCTTGCACACAAACATAAATTGATTACCATAGTAAGCAATAGAAAGTAACATATTACAACAACAAAGAGAAACCAACTATGAGAATTCCCCATGTGTTTTAAACCTCTAAATGAAGTAACAGAAGCAGTTCTTTGAATTTAAGTGAATATTGCAAACATCTTATGAACCTGCAAGCAGATTATCCAAGGAAAAGCATAGATCCAAACAAGTGACCCACGAAGGTGACTTCCAAGGATTTAACAAATTATTCCATTAAAAATGTCTGGAATCAACATCAAGACCACTAAAACACACAAGCAACTTACACAGCATTCCAGCAATTGTGTCTGTAACACATAACGAACATAAGAACCAAGGTAATTAGGTCAACTCACCTGAGAGAGCAAGTTTTCATCAGTAGGGAGCCTCAGATCATCCTTAGTGTTTCCATTTTCAGTCAACAGACTCACCTGTTGCATGTAACATATTATTAAACAGACATTCACAGAATCTGTCAACAGAACTAACAAAGAAAAAGTAAATCTCAACATACAAATCCATCTTCAGATATATCAATCAGCTGGTAGTCAGTACGATTAACATGGGGAACCTGGATCCAGAAAACAAGTACATGTTAATGTTCAGAGAGAATTATGAAGTATAAACAAAAGCTCAGCATAATAGTAGAATACTATTGTAGTACTTACATCGCAATTATGGGAAGATGGTACGATATCTTCAAGCTTTTTGCCATTGAAGATGTCAATTGCAACAAAGTGACACTTAGCATGCCCATGCTTGCCAGTCTTGGAAGTTGAAACCTCCACAACCTGCAAGCAGAAAACAATCTGTAAGTAGATGATATAAACACCTTAATGTTGGTAACATGAGTAAATAAGCACACCTTATTTTTTTTATTTTTTTGTTGTTAGGGGGAAGGGGGGGGGGTAGGATTAAGTACCCTTACTTAATATTTCACAACAGGCAGCAAAACCAAAACTGTAGGCTAGGTGGTTAAAAAAAGACACACCAAGACAATCATGAAACTCAGAAACCTCTCAAAAGCAAACAATGTAGCTAAGCCACAATTAAAAAAGTTCCACCAAAATAAGCTACTTACGAGAACAAGGGAATAAGACATTGCATACTCCAATCACAGAGACAAATTTATGTCACCATTTTGACTATAAGATTACATAAAGTCTAATACAATGGTTGTTGCCTCGGTCAAAGAAGACTAAAGATAAGAACATAATTTTCTTGTTCCAGGAAACATATTAAATCCACTTTAATAGATGTATGCTTTTAATTTTCATAGTGAAAATGAACCATATCTCATCAACTATCACTCCAGACTTCAACCAGAAAAAGTGTGCATAAAAACAAAGATAAAAGAAGGAGACAAGGCTTGAACTAAAAAGAGGCAAAGATTATCCACACAACTCCATACAAGAACATGACAGAAAGAAGATACTAAAACAACATCAACTTAAAGAATAATAATAACCAAGTATAGAATAGTCATGGGAACAGACAATTGAAAGTCAACCTTCTGCGAAATTTGTGAACCCATATAATAAATCATTACAATAAAAAACAGAACAAGGAATACACACTATACATGTGGCAGATCGTCATAAATGCAGCAAAAATATTTAGAGTAACAACTTATCAATGAATTAGTAAGCTTAATAAGACACAACTGAAAAAATCAAATATCAGCCTTGAACAAGACTGAGGGGCATACTATCATTGAAATAGTAAGCATACCAAACTGTATTATTAAGGAAGGTTTAGAAAGATTAAAAACCCACAAAAATGTGCAAGTTGTGAAAATGTTACCATAATTAATTCTACTGATTATGGAATACTTATTGAGAAATGTTGGAGAATCGTTACATTATAGAATAGTTATTCTTAAACGTTGGAATTCAACAAGTGGGGCTGGGTCTTCTATAAAAAGAAGACAAGTTGTAAGAAGAAACAGATAGAAAAAGAAAAGCTTGAACGAGATCACAAACATCTTTCTTCTTCATTGAATCTAACTTAACATAATTGTTTTGAGTTGGGTATTCCCTTATCTTTTCAAGAACAGAAACAAATACAAATAAAAAAGAATTGTTTGAGCTATTTGAAGTGTAGACTTCCGTTGTTATGTAGAAAAACTGAGATAGTTGGTGTATCCCCAAGAGATGTGCGTCGATTATGGTTGTTACACTGTGATAACTCAACATATCCACTTTAAGGGTAGTGGAGTTTCACAAGGAGCACCAACTCGAGTCAGTTGCTTCTATTTTCAACTTAATCTCTCCATTGCTAGGTCTTCTCAAATTTACTAGTATTTGATTCATTACTCCCAAACTACACAAACCGAGTACGTTCAATTTGTTAATTAAAATCTTGGATATCCTATGCGTACAACAATATTTTAATAATGATGATTATTGGAAATTAATTGATTGTTGACAGATTATACATAATATTGTTTCTTCAAACCGAGATCATTGCAGAGAACTATATTTGTTCATTGATCACTAAAAAAACTTTATGTGCAATTAGGGTTGTCAATGAACCAAGCTAGCTCAACTCAACTCATAGCTTAGTTCGTTATGAGCTGCACCTGAGCTTGATTTAAAGTGAGCCGAGCCGAGCCGAACCTTGGGCTGAGCTTGTTTTCTAAATGACCCTGAGCCGAGCTTCAATGAGCTCTGCTCATTAAAAATATATATAATATATGTATATTATATTGAATTCATATAAGATTTACTCCATTAGATGTGTAAGTCCAAAAAATATTTTAAATCCCTACAAAACCCCAATAAACAAGGACATTTTCTTTCAAAAATCCTTAAGCCCATCACATCTCCTTTTGTTTTTTTGTTTTTTGGTCTTTCCTTTCCCAAATCCCTAACCCCCATTGAATCCCCTTTTGTTTTGTTTTGTCTTTCCTTCCCTAAATCCCTAACCCCCATCGAATCCC
>JAOXJP010017458.1:0-17469 GCA_025762735.1 Platanus orientalis | reverse complement strand
CTGCATGGTATGATGGAGGGTTTAGAAATAGATTTTGAAAGTTGAAATTGGTATTCAAAGGTTTTGATGCATGCCCAATCCATTTACAATGTCTGATTGATCATTCAATGTGTACTTTGCTCAAATTTTGACAGATTCTAAATTGAGGGTCGAGATTTACCGAAACTTGAAACAATGGATTTTGATGAACGAATACTCCATTTTAAAGATTTGGGGTGTTCTGAGCACATCTATGTTGTCAAATTGATCATTTAGGATGTCTTTTGATCAGATTTTGAAAGATTCTAAATCAAGTGTCAAGATTCATCTAAACATGATATCACGGAATTTAACGATCAAATACTTTATTTCTAGGTTTTGGACCATTCCAGATGCATCCGTGACTCCTGATTGGTCATTTGGTACTTGTATAATAAGATTCAATGGTCCACCTTTGATGAGGGGTAAAATTGTAATTTCTCAGGTAGATGTGACTAAACAATTTAAGAAACTATGAGATTGGAAATAAGGATAGGAAGATGGAAAAAATAAGTCCTATAGAGATCTTAGAGAAAAATCGCGGGTTTAGGGTGCCAGATTAGGAAAAAATGAGAATAGCCTAAAAATGGGAGTTTGTCTAATCACCTTGGTTTTCAAGCATACCAAAAGGCCTATTCTAAAGAATCGGTGCTGCCCATTGAAAGAAACCTCTAGTCCTAGGGCCAAAATTGGGTGCTAACAAAGGGGGAATCTAATCTTCACCTTGAGAAACCTTCTAATCCCTACAACATAAATGAATCAAACTCCCAAACTCTTTCACATATGTTAGAGACCATCTAAATCATTCTACAAAGCTCTATTCACAATAACACAACTCCACAACTCCACAACCTAAGAACATCATGGGAACCTACAAGGAAATACCAACCAATATGCGTATATCAAGGAATCATGATCCATCTCTAAGAAATCAACATCCTCAAATGAAATAGAGATGAAACCACCAAAATAAAACCCACAAACATCAAATCTAAGATCCTAGGAAAGGAAAGTGTGCATAAACAACATATATAACTTGTATAATCCATGAAACTAGGTTTTATATAAGGAAATAATCATTTTCACAAGTAATATTTGTAAAGTCATCAAATCCAAGATCATTTTACACAAATATATGATCATAGAAAAGAAAAGTGAGCATAAAATGCATATCCACTCACCAAATGCAAACCTTCAATGCACAAGAGAATCCTCCTCCAAAATCCCTTTGCCTTTGTCAATCCCTCATTCTTCTATTAGTAAACAAGTTATTCCATGGTTAGAACATATAAACTAAGTTAGAGAAATAGGAATCTATACTCATTTACGATAAATCTAGGAAGAAAAATATTTATCCAAGCAAATTTTCAAGGTTAGGAGTGAAAGTTACCAAATTATGGGTGAATCTCCATCTCTTGGCTCAAGAACTTTCCTAATCTCTTTAAGCCTTTTTCTCTTGATTCTAATGAGGCTAAATGACCTAAATAAAGTGTAAATAGGGTTTTAAGTCATCCTACACGAGTTTCCACATGTGTGGGGATCCAATGATTGAAGGCTATGTTATAAATGGCCAAAATATACAAAAATCCGTAACTTTTAGCATTTTTCCCAGGCCTGATCGATCATCCCCTTGGTGATCGATCATGGGGTGACTAGAGGCATATGCTCCATGTGCCATGATCGATCAAGCATGGTGCAATGTCTTCTGAATTTTTTAGCTCGAACATCTCGTAGTAAATCAAACATAACTTTCTCTAAGAAACTCCTTTTTACGAACCATTTGTTGTGTTGAAAACTAGATTTCAAGAAATTTTCAAGGGTATATGACTTGTACTCTAATTCACTAGGGATTTATGTCGGTAGGCCTGAGAAATTACCCCAAATCTGTGTGCTTGTCAAAACAAAATCCTTGTAAGAGAATTATCATAACTTCTTCTAAGAAACTCGTAATTACACACCGTTTAATGCATTGGAAAGTAGACTCATAGATATTTCTAGTAATACATGGTTTTCAAGCTAATTCATATTGGGTAGGTACAGTTTCAATCATGAAGTTACCTTAAATACACAATTAGGAAAACTTTCAAACTTGGCAGGTTCAAGTTCAAGTTTGGGTTCTATACTTATAACTTGGTCCAATGGGTTCCTAAAACACTATAAGGTCTATCAAAACATGTAAAATGATAATCTCACCCTTATGGAGAAAAATTATATTTTTACCCCTTATGAGTGATGTGGGGTGTTACAATTTTCCTTCACAATTTTCATGAGATTTTACATCAATATATAGTTGTACAATAGGAGTGATAATAGGAGTGGTTACAATTTTTAAAATATTCAAAATTTGAATTTGAATAGAAGAGAGATTCATGGGATGGTTACAAGGAGTGATAATAGGAGTGGTTACAAATTTTAAAATATTCAAAATTTGAATTTGAATAGAAGAGAGATTCATGGGATGGTTACAAGATGAAATTGTTGCAGGTTTAAAGTTGTGCTAGATTAGTTCAGGCTTCCTTAATACATAGTCAGAGTTGGAATTATGGTATGACTAAAGCTCTCCTATGGCATGCTTATGTATATGATGTATGTGGGTAGAATGTTTAAGGTTAAGAACACTCTTTTCTCTTCATTCTCTTGCTCTCCCTTACGTGTGGTGATGTGGTGGAGATTTACTGCATTGAATTGTCGTTGGTGCTCTGGTAGTGGCGATACTCAACTAAGTCGATGGTTTCACTCTGACGACGTGAAAGCAAGCCACATCAGTTCAAAGGATTCTTTAGCTGATATGAAAACCCTGTGATCTTCATGAATACTATGGGATTCTATGATTTCATTGCAATACATTGGTTTTAATCAAAGAACCCTTTACACAGAAGATGGTCTCAGAATCCTTTTTGTAGCCTCCATTTCAAAAGGTGTCATGTGATGATCTTAGAACTATGTCTTTTTATGTTATTTGTGAACATGTAGAATTTTGAAGTCAATAGATGATTTCTTGATAATTTTGCACAGCTTTCACATACATGATGGATTAGGTTTTTGAAAAGTCATTTCCGTCATGTATGCAAATTATCACATTTTAATGCATTTGATGTATCTTTTCAAATTTGGTTTTGAAACTGCCTATGCTTTTGTACTATGATTGTAGACATAGAAATAGGGCCATCACATGCCACATAGGAGTGACACGTCACGTAAGATGTAGTCCATGATGACGTTAATCAATAATGGGTATAATAAAATGTGGTAATACTGATCGGATTATGTATGTTCATATGCATAAGACTCTTTAATCAGAGTTTGTTGTGTGTCATTCCAAAATCTAGGCCTAGGTAGGTTGAAAACCCATCTTCCCGTAGGATCTAAGTCGTAGGTGGGATTGGTGTGCAGGTTTAGAGTTAATGAGGTGTGATTGGACATCTTTTAGGGAAATCCCTCAAGAATATCCAAAATCATCTCAAGCTAGGGCCCAATCAAAGTAAAAAAGGGGTTTGGGGGTTCATTTATTGTTAAGGAAGGTGTTAGCCACCCCGGTCCATCCGCATCTCTATAATTATCTATTTGTCTCATTGGCAAATTTTATCTATTCAAAATTGGTGGTTTAGGGATCCTTCACTTGTATTTTGATGCCTTGGGCTAGAATTCATATCAATTACCCATGAAAGGGAGAAATAATATTAGGTACATAAAATAGAATCTATTACTATCAATGCTATAGGACATTACTTTGGGGCCTCAACATACATGTGCCTTACCAGGCACGCCCTGCCTAAGGGCTTGAAGGCGAAATTCCCAAAACAAATTTTACACAAAGATAATTATCAAATACAATGGCTTTGAACCCTCATTACATTAAATTATATATGCTTCCAAGAGTTGGCGTTATGTGTGCTTTTTTACATTCAAGCAAGTGTGGGTTCTGCCTTGAGCTATATATAAATGTAACATACCCTTCAACTAATCATAGAAATCTTGGTTTACATACGTGGGGAGAAATTCAATTAGCACAAGGCTCCAAAAGGAATGAATAAGGGGTCCAAGACATGTAGGGATAGTTTTGCCTTTGGACCTTAGAAGAGGTAGGGATGTCAACAAGTTGAGTTAAGCCGAGCTTTGCCAAGCTCAGCTCAAGGTCATCACATAAATATTAAGCTTAGGCTTAGCTTAGGCTCGTGATGAGCCTAGCATGGTGAGCCCAAACTTAGCTCAGGCTCAAAAAAGAGATGCTCTGCTCAGCTCACCAATATCTTTTCTCTTATAAGTAACTCTTCATCCCGTATGTATAATGGATCAAAATCTTTCTAGAGATATTTTTGCTAAAAGATTGTAAAATTCAGAAAAAGGGAAAAGTATACATATAAGAGAGCATGTTACCCTTCAAGTTCCTTTCACTTCTTCAATCCTCCACACAAATTATGACAATTTGTGTAACACCCTTGAACCTAGACTCGGATATGGGATCTGTAAACATCTCGGATTCGATCATTACATTGATTTAATCACAAATGTTCACAATCTGATAGTCATAACTCAATAGTCATAATCACATCCTATGTTCAATGGTTTATGGAAGCGTATTCACATTCTTAGTTCGATAATTTGCAGAAACATACATCAATATCCAATATACCACAATAGCCTAAAAATCAATAAGTTGTAGTGGATAAAAACTATAAGCTCCAATATAAGTCCAAATCACTTAGCCTTATAAGTAGGCCTGAAGAGTTAAGGACACACTTAGCTTGGTCTCAAGGCCCACATAATCAATAGTCACATTTAACCCTATGATGGGGCTAAAAAACTAGATATTATATAAGCCCTGTTGGTACTCGTTTAGCAAACGAAACTACAGTACTCCAAACCAAGAAAATAAAAAAGCTGGATGTTGATAATAAATAAAAAACTAACGAAAAGATAATTGATATCATTTTTTAAATGTTAATTTTAAATAAAAGATAAATGAATTTTATGAATGTTTTATGTACATTATATATACATTATCTTAAGACTTTTAACGAGCTGAGCTTTGAGTTGAGCCGAACTAGCTCAGCTCATTGACAGTCCTTAGAAGGGGTATGGTCCTACAGAGTGCCACATATCAAAATTTGAGTTATGTACAACCCTTTGGAGGGTCGTAGGTCGCTTGAGAGACCGATAAGAGGTGCAGCCCTATAGAGGACTGCAACCATAGTTGGCCTCAGATACAACCCTCTAGAGGGCTACATGCTAGATTTGGCTTTGGGTACCACTTGTCAGAGGGATGCTGCCTACTTAAGATGCCCCTCTTGGGGTGTGGCACTTTCAAGGACTTCCACTGGGGTTTTCCTACAGGGTTTGAGTCTTACTTTATTTCTTTTGATTTTAGCCAGGGTTTGCCTCACCTGGCTTTTAGAATGTGATTTAGCCCAAACATTTATGTACACAAATTCACACACTAGCATTCATGTACACTCCAAGTATAAGATCATGGTTATTTGTAACCCAACACATCACCACATGCATGAGCTACATCAATAACAAAAGAATGAATAGCTCTAACTATTTGCATACCCATATGCTTATTTGAACTAAAGGTGGTGGAGTCATGCAAATTCATTTCTCTATCATGAGATAGGTGTGATAAAACATATTGAGAATTCTATACACCATCTCAGCATAGTTTGCTGACTCCTTGAGTTGACAACTTGACTTCCTAAATTGACTCCACTCCTAAGCCTCATGAGTCGAGTCATGCCGTTGACTCCAAACTATACCTAATTCACTGAGTCGGTAGACTCAATCGAATCGAATTTTGGACTGATTCATGTGACTCAGTCGAGTCTTATGAATCTTAAAATGATCCAAAGCCAAGTTATAACACAGTAAAAAAGGTTTAATTTTTTTAGGGCCCCATGCTTATTTTCTAAAGTTTTCAACAAATGAACTCTCAAAGACAATCAAAACCCTAGTAAAAAGAAAAAGTAAGGAATTTGGAAGAATGAAGGCTAAAGTGGTAAGAAGATTAGACTATAAACTTGAACTTCTAACTATATAAAACAAGACCTTGGAGATTGGATGATATTTTGTTTTTATATTTATGTTGAAAAATGTAATTTGGTTTTCCAATATATTAATACTAATAGTAGTACTTTTACTTTAGTTTGGACTTCAGAGTTTACAATTAGTTAGGTCTTACTTTGTTATGGTATTAGATTATTAGTAGTTTGCATATATATATATATATATTTGGATTTTCAAGTTATGTTATTACAAACTTATGCTCGAGCTAAAACTGGGCTCAAGGTCCTAAAGTCTAACATTAGGGTGGGCTGTTAGGCCAATTCTTGGGCTAGGTCAAGTCAAGTTCGGGTTGTCAAGCAGACTTAGTCAAATGGCACAAATTAAGATTTTCCAACGGATTTGGTTAAGCTCATGCATGAATTGTAAGAAATCAACCAATTAACTATGTAGGATAGGTATATTTAAATCTATAGAATTAAGTACTTTGTTTCTCTTTCCTTGTCAATTTCTCTTGAAACATAAACATATTTCCATGTTCTGCTTTCCTCTTATATAGCTTCCTCAAGAAGCATTCTAAAAAGAAATCAGTTTTTAAGATAGCTGTTGTTTTAA
Source organism: Platanus orientalis (assembly GCA_025762735.1). Lineage (NCBI taxonomy): Eukaryota > Viridiplantae > Streptophyta > Magnoliopsida > Proteales > Platanaceae > Platanus > Platanus orientalis. The sequence continues at coordinate 10,836 of JAOXJP010017458.1, read as the reverse complement.
AATTCAGTGAAAATTTTAGCTCATTTCACTTGAGGTCGCAATCCATTTATACAATCACTTTAAATGTTCCCCTTCTTGAGTGGTTCTTAGTATAAGATTAGGTAGATTAAGTCAAGCATAAGCCTGGGAAAATGGGATCACTCAACACCTTAGGCTTGTCTAGTTTGGACAAAACTTAACTTGTGACACCCTAGGCCAAATTTATAGAGAGAGAGAGAGAGATTTTACAAAATTATTATGTTAGAGTAACTTTTTATATGTGTTGGTGCTCAACAATAATTCTTTTGTTTGGAATCAACATGTGTGCTGGTCCTTCCAATACGGATTATCAAAAGGGTTTTGGGTTTGGTAATGCTTCTAGACCGAGGACTTTCACACTAAGTAATGGCACCCAGTGCAAGCAATGTAAAGAAATTTTTTTTTTAAATTGAAAGTACAAAATACAATGTTGGTTACAAGGATACCTTCGACTGATAGATTAGCCACTGCCTATTCTCTCAAAGTGGGAAAGGCCTTGTTCAATCTAATCCTTCAAGTAAAAGTAGATTATTCGGTACTCTTCTCCTAAAAGTACCTTGTTGAAACTGGTTTCGTGAACAAGTCAGATTAGTCGATGCCCTTCTCTCTGGAAGAACCTCGTTGAATCTGGTTCTACGAGCAACACAGATTGACTGCCATCCTTCTGCTAGAAGAATCTTGTTGAATCTGGGTCTACGGTATAATTGAATCACTCAAGATAAGGGATTCGAATCACCACAGGAGTTAACTACCGTTAGGCCCAACCTAAAGCTACGACTACTGATAAGATGTAGAATCTGTTGATAATGATTTATATGATGTCCTACAATTCACTGTTTCTCTTTATTTATAGAAGTCTGTCCACGATGCTGCAGTTACTTCTCTACATTCGTTATCCAACAGTTTTTTGGGTTTAAATTGTGGACCACTTTATTCACTGACTAGGTCATGTCCTTAACGTGGTACTAGTGGGACCCTCCTTTGCACTTCATATTCCACCTAGCGTGGCCTACTTGCATAACAGTCTTGCTTACATATCGTTTCTTTCCACGTGTCTTTCTTTTACTGGTGGATTTCAAATATGTGCTAACAATATTAACTTTTGATGAACCTAAAAAAAATTCTGACACAAAGAAAGGAGAAGATTTCTTTGGTTATATAAAAAATAGCTCTAGAAATATCATTTCCCAAGAATCTTTGGCATGGAAGATAGGGCTCTCTTCTTTGCTTTTCACACCTATTTCTCCTAATTTTGAGAATTTGACAGTCTCTCTAAAAGGGAAGAAATCTGCATTTTGAGAACAAATATTATGTCCAGGATTTTGTATGTCCTACCATATCTTACACACAAAGGCTGGGTGTATAAGTTAAAACTGTAAAAACAATTTTCAAATAAAAAAATACACCCATAAAGTTGGGGTCTATAAGTTAAAACCATATAAAAAAACAGTGTTCAAACGAATATTTGCTCCCTATTGAAATAAAAGAGGCACCAAATTCAAAAAACCATCACATGTCAGCCTGTGGTGAGAGGATGGTAGGACATACAAAATCCCGGGCAGAACATTTTTCCCCATTCCACCAACTCTGTCTTCTCTAAGGCCCTGTCTATTGCCATGAAAAGGTTTTCTCGTGACAAAATTTTCTAGAAAACTCATTTTTAAGCTGTCTGGTTGTCATGAAAAGTTGGTTTTCTCATGATTTGTTTCTATCCTTTTCTTTTCTATTCTTTTCTTTTCTATACAATTCAAGGCAACCAGACTGGGCCTAATGGTAATGCTACACCTTTTTCCCACCACATTCGGCCTGACAACACCAAACCACCAAGCCGAGAAAATATTATTAGACTTCCGTTTTTGGGGCTCATTAGAGTAGGGTTTTGTTTAGCGCCTGTTTGGTTGTCACCTGTAATGTAATCATTTCATTTTGAATTCCCAAGGCATTTGTAGCTACAAAGTGATGCTTGAAAATGAAATCGTTCAAATTTATAATCAAAATTAGAAATGAAGTCATCTTAGGCTTTTTATAAAATGAAATGATATATGTTATCAATTATAAATCTGAATGAGTTCATTTTGAACCAACACCTTGTGATTACAAATGCCTTAGAAATTTGAAATGAAATGATTTCATTACATGTGGCTACCAAATACGGCCTAAATCTATTATTTCGATGATTGTGATTGCTAACCTTCCTTTTTTGGATCAATGAATTCATCTGTGAGGTCTGATAGTCTATTTGGATATTGGATATCCTTGATCAAGGTGTTTAAACACATGATCAAGTTCTCCTTACCACCATTTTTTTTTTTAAATGATCGAGTTTGATAGAGCACCAATTCAGCGATTAGAGGGAGTTTAACCGTCACGATAATGATGTGACAGACAAAATCAATGGTTCAATCTCGATTTAATTTTAGTTTTATATATGAGTTTGATCCTCAAGTCCAACTTATTTAGCTAAACAAATCTGAGTCGAATCAAGTTGACTCAGTTTATTATTTTTTTTAGAAGATATTATAGGCTAGAGAAATTTAGGTATAATATTATATTTTCTATAATTAAAAATTTAATACAAAAAGGTCTTAATTCTAATCTTCATTGTTTTATTTTCCATTTAAGCCCTGTCTGGTTGCGGTGAAAAACTGGTTTTCTAACTTTCAATCTGTCTGGTTGCCAAGAGCCAGAAATCCTTAATTTTCAAAATCTTCTCATGCACCTAACTATTTTCTTGTTTGCTACCATTTTATTTTCACACAGCTCTTGCTTGAAAATCTTCCCTTGCATATGAAAATTGTAACATAGAAATTTTTTTATTATCTTGACAGTTTTTTTTTTCCTTTCTTTTGCTGTTGCCCTTTCTTCTTTTCGGTCTCATATTTTTGTATTTATATACTCATCAACATCCTACCATTCCTACCGACAATAACAGAAGTTTTGAGGGTTTCCCTATAGAAATGTTTGCATGTGAGAGAGATCCCAATTCTGTGTATTCGGTTAAACAAGCCTTGCAGCTAGCTTCCACCCAACAAACTCCGGCCTTTACTAGTAAGGGGAATCTATTCTTTCCTTTCCTATACAATTCAAGGCAACCAGACAAGGCCAAAGTAATGGTGATTTTCAGTTATAAGCTTTGGATCATGGGTTTTATAGGCTCAGTGTTACTTAGGCTCAATTGACCCAAATCCATCCGAGCCCATAGCTGACAAATTTTCAACGAGAGCCCAACACAGTCCAATGAGCATGAGCTGATTCATTTCGGCCTGTTTACACTACTTAATTGAAAGTTTCGATTAAGGGTGTTAATTGGGCCAGGCTAGGCTGAGTTTGGGCAAGGCTCGACTATTTTTAGGACCGGGTCAGGCCAAAATTGGTGTAGCTCAGTCCAAATTTAACTAATTGGGAACATTATCAAAGTATTTAGGAGTAATAATAGTCCATTATCGGCCCAAATTTTAAAAGGAGTTTTAAGTTTGGATGGCCCGAAACCCATGATTTTAAAATGGGTCAAGAATTCAGCTGATTGCCTTGGGCCAAGTTTGGGCTTGGGCTGATTTCGGACTCATATAATTAAGTTTGGACTAACCTTGGCCCAGCTAAGCCCAGCCCAATTGACAACCCACCTTTGATCCTAAGTTGAAAAATGTTCAACCCCTACCCAACCCAAGCCACAATTCGGGTCGATGGATACCCTGGAAGATGACCCAGGACTCGTTCGAGTCGACCCGTCCAGGGAAGATATTAGTGACTAATCACTGAAAGCATAGAACACGTCAAGTTTATCCTGGCCTGATCATTTTCCTTGCAAATACATCTCCAGTCTAACTCCAGAAATATCATCCCAGTACAAATCTAGCATAAGACACGTGCCACATAAAGCGTAAATTTGTAAATATCACCGTGTATAACCCTGTGCTGTGTATATACTGGATAAACCTTTGTCAGGAAACCTGTCACGCCTTTGCTTGTCATGGCGTGTTGTATCTCCAGTTGTAACGGAGATTATTCGAACTCTGTTGTCTCACGCTCTTCCCGTCCAGAAAATCTGACACACTTCGTTTCATGCAAAGATCCGCATAGGAGCCTCAAACACGTAACACTCCCTTCTCAGACGCGCCACCCGACGTGTCATCCCTCCTCCCTCTACATAAGCCCCTGACGCCTCCCTCTCCCCCAAGGAACCTAGAGTTTCTAATTCAATCTCCGATGGCTGATCCACAACACCAAACCCCGCGTTCTCATCAGATGGTGAAGGCCGCCACCGCCGGGGGGTCTCTACTGGTTCTTTCTGGTCTGACACTCGCCGGAACTGTCATAGGGCTTACAGTGGCCACCCCGGTGCTGCTTATATTCAGCCCGATTCTGGTGCCGGCGGCTATAACAGTGTTTCTGGTGATCGCCGGATTTCTGACGTCGGGGAGCTTGGGTGTAGCTGCGATGTCGGTGTTCTCATGGATATACAAGTACGTGACGGGGAAGCACCCGCCTGGTGCTGACAAGCTGGATCATGCACGCATGGTGCTGGCCAACAAAGCTAGGGGGATCAAGGAGGGAGCTGAACAGTTCGGGCAGCAGCACCGGATGGGGGCGCCGGCTTCTTGAGCTGCTCACCCCTACTTACCTACTCTTCCATGGGTTTATGATGAGGGTGGGCGTTTGATGCTTGCATGGTTGGGGAGAGATCAAGTTGGTCTCTTATAGAAACTGCATGCACCTCACTCTGCATGCACCTCACTGCTTGTTAGCTTTGTTTGTTTGTTTTTTTTTCTGTTACTTTTACCTTTAAATGTGTGTTCTTCTTTTGTTTTTGTTTTCTTCTATCCTTCTGTTGTCACTTGTTAGAGGTCCTGAGTCTGTTTTAGTATAGTGTCTGGCTTTGATGAAATTTACTCAGCTTACATGGCCCAAAAGGATCCTCTGGGCTTAAGAGATCTACACATACCAAAAAGTGAAAAATCACTACTTTGGGGTATGTGTACATCTTCTGAAGCGATAAGATTATTTGTGAATAGTAGATGATCTCAACTGGTTTGGACCTGTTGGCACAGCGAAAACTAACCATGAAATTCTACGTGATAAGGCCTAAACCTTACGATCTATGCAATAAAAAATAAATCAGTAATAAAGAAATCAACAATCACGAGGTTTTTCATATGGTTTGGTGATGTGCCTTATCTCCATAGGAGGGAAACAATTCTTTTTCATTACGAGAATGTAAAATCTGTACAAAAATGTTTGTTTTTATATAACTCAAAACCCCACACTTTTTTCCCTTGTACATTCTCTCTTTCTTTCACACATTACAAGAAAATCAGTCATCAACAACGACAAAAGTTGTCGCTAATACTCATATAATTGTCGCAAATAACAAATAATGACGATATTTTGTTGTCACACAATAGTTGCATTTATCCCATCACAAATGGTCCATAGTGACGACCAACATATCGTCACCATTGCTAAATAACAGCAGCAGCTAAAGTCATCGCTACTAATATCAAAGTTCGTCGTAGATAAAGGGACAATGATTGCTGCTAAGAAAGCTATTTGCAACGACAAATTTTTCATTGCTAATAATCTCCATAGCAGCAACGATAATAGTCGTTGCGAGTAACAATTTATCAACCTGTTAAGAAACCTATTTGCAACGACAAAATTGTCGTTGCTAGTAATATCCATATCAACAACGATAATAGTCGTCGCGAGTAAGAATTTATCAACAACGACTAAAGTCGTCGCAGATATGGAGATTATTAGTGATGATAAAAGTTGTCGCTATTACATTTATATAAATGGATTAATAACCATTTTTTTTGTCGCTGATATAAATATATTAGAGACAACACCACCACTAAAAAAATTGGTAAGCTAAATGGCTCGTATCGGATTGACATGAATACCCGATCCAAAAATTGACCTGAATAATTATTTTATTTTTTATATTGACTTCCCCTATATTGGGTACCTAATAAACAAAACATTATTTTACCATTTTATATATTCAAGAAAATCAAAAAACCAAATAATTTATTCATTCATTCATATAAAAAAAACAATAGTCATTACAAAAAAGAAATATAGTTGATCATTACAAAATATCAGTTGTAATTCCACTTCATAAACTTTCTCCTATGCTTCCCTTAAACAAGAGTTGGTCAGTAAGATAACCCCCAGATTGTAGATATCATTCTTTGCTTGCATCCTTCATCTTGATCAGCTCTGGGGCTTTGTATCCCTGAACTGTAGAAACTTTAAGCATTTCTAGGGCTTTGTACACTCTCAAACATTTGAAGAAAACTCCACTTATGGCTCTGACCCTCTCCTCTTTTTCTTTTTTTCCTATTTTTATTAGGGTCTCTCATAGCCGTTGTCCAAGATTTCTCTCCTTAGAGGAGTCTTTTCAACTTCACACATGCCCCCACCCCACCGTTGGATCTTAAAGTGTTGAAATAAAGATAAACTCAACAAATGTCTACCTTGGTTTTATTTTCAACCCCTTAAAGATTTTCTATTGAAAGTAGCTCCACCTATATTTTTACCAAGACATAGAACTTGTGACATGTGCACAACACTCTATCTTGGCATGCATTATGAAACCACCCTAGAGACTACCTATACTTGTCATTTTTAGTGAATTCTATGCCATATATACCCAGAACACAACTTCATCTCAAATTTAAATCATAACATGTTTGCTATCACCGCAAACAACCATTGACATTGAAGAATCACCATTACACATACCATTGAATCAATTTGATCTTGACATCATCCAACTCGATCATATACAACCAATACATAAGTATAGCTGCCTCAAGTTGGCTTGCCTAGTTAATTCCAAAGAGGGATCTTGATCCGTCATTTCAAATCAGAAGAATTGTCTCACCATTGGTTATCACTTGAAAACCTATAACACCTGTCTCTGTTCTAACTACAAAAGAGACCCTGCATAAGCGTTTATTATTCTGTGCACCCCATTTCCAACTATTTGTCAAAGTCAAAGGAATACTGTTAATTACTATATTCCCTATTAAGCAGTATAAATCATCACACTTTTCTCCTTTCATTAGGACCAAATAGTCGCATGCGATTTTCATAGTTTTACCTATAGTTGAATACCTTTAATTCATGGAATTTGACCAGCTTAGTGCTATCAGATTCTTTCACATCTTTGAGACATATGTCATGCCACTCAAAGTGTTAACCACAAACATTTTAGTCTTACTGTCCAACACCCGTGACGTCATAAGTGAACCCATCACTTAAAGAAATAACACATGTCTTATTCTCTTGGAATGTATTAAAATATTTTTTCATGGAGTAAATATGAATAGAACAACCTGAATCTAATATCCACTCATCATGAGAAAAATGTCTATACCTTTTAAGACAGTGAAAACATCTTTAATGTATTCCTCTTGTTCCTCTGCCAACATTGTATTACGACTGTCAGTTTTCTTTCTATCAACATGTTCTAAACAATCCCTCTTAATGTGTTCTTATTCATTGCAATAAAAACACTGTACTTTACCTTTTTCTCTAGACTTGGATTTGGACCTGCTATTCTTCGATCGCCTCACAAATGTCATTCCTTTGTCATTCTTCACTCAATCAATTAACCAAAAATATTAACCTCATTCAAGATTTGATCTCCTCATAATCTCATTAGATAAGAGTGTTGTCGTGATGTCATCTAGTCTTACTGTATCTTTCTCGAACAATAACGTTGTCACCAAATTATCGTAAGAATCAGGAAGCAAGGTAAGAAACAAAAGGACCTCATCTTCTTCCTCTACTTTGACATCAACTTTGTGCAATTAATCTAAGAGCTAGTTGAACATGTTCAACTACTATAACAAAATTGCACCTTTCGCCATCTTCAGCTTGTATAATTACTGCTTCATGTATAACTTATTGGTGAGACTCTTTCCCATGTAGAGTTTCTCAAACTCCTCCCATAAAACCGATGTTGAATCCTCATCCATAATGTTAAACAAAATGTTATTTGCAAGATAGAGATGAATTGTGCTTATTGCCCTCATCTCCATGTCTTCCAATTATCATCCTGTATCTCCTTAAACTTGCCTTTCTTTTCTTGCAACGCTTTGTACAAACCCTATTGTACTAACACATCCTTCACCCTTCTTCACCAAAGAGTAGAACTATCTTTTTCATCAAATTTCTCTACAAAGAACTGACCAATGGAAGCCTTCATTGCCATCGTGAATCAACTTAATAATTTTAAAGAGTAACCCCTTAAATAAAAGTATTTTTACTCACTGGTTTGTTCTTCTTCCTCTTAAACATGAACCAGAAGCTCTGATACAAATTGTTGGTGCAATGAAAGGATATGGGCCTAAACCTTATGATCTATGCAATAAAGAATAAAACAGTAACTAAGAAATCAACAATCACTCAAGGCGAGGATTTTTACGTGGTTCAACGATGTGTCTTTTAGTTTCTTAGAAGATCACTTGTAGTTGTTTTTATCATGTATCATAATCTGACACAGCTCCTTTTTACCATACCAATATATGATGTAGCTTCACACCTCTTTTGCTTGAGTTCTCCACCCCAATTGGTAAGGGTGGCTCCACCAATCTTCAACAATGGATAAGATTGGTCAAATTCAAGAAATGGTTGAATTTCTTCGTACTAATTGGCTTTGTCATAATGTCAACTGCATTGTTCTTTGTGTGAACCTTCATCAAATTTATCTTTCCTTCTGCGATTAAATCTCGTATCCAATGATACCTCATATTGATATGCTTGATTCTAGAATAATAAACTATATTTTTTAATCAAATGAATGACACTCAAACTATTATAATACAATACCAACCTTTCTTGCTTCATCCCAAGTTCTGTGACTAAACATGTCACCTACAGAGCCTCCTTGTCACCTTAACGGTTGTCATGTATTTTGCCTTAATTATGAATAAGGTGGTTGTTGGCTATAACATTGCTTTCCAACTAATAAGCACACATGTAAGAGTAAAGAGATACCTTATTGCATATCTCCTCTTGTCCAAGTCACTTGCGTAATCAACATTAACATAGCCCATAACTAGTCATGCTTCTTTCTGCTCAAATAAAATGTAAAAAATCTCTCATATCTTTTAAGTACCTTAGGATCCACTTTAGAACATTCAAATGCTCTCTACTTGGATTATCTATGTACTTACTTACTAAATTGATCACATGTGAGAGATTTGGCCTACTGCATTTCATTGCATATATAAGACTTTCCACAACACTAGCGTACGACACTAATGACTTATCCTTCACTTCCTTATTTGTAGTAGGACATAACCTGACAAATAATTTGAAGTGATTTGCTAAAAAAGATTCATTGGTTTACCATTTTGCATACTAAACCTCTCTAGCACATTTTTCACTTATTGCTTTTGTGATACTCAAAACTTTTCGGCCTTCTTATATATCCTTTAGATTTCCATACCAGGGATCTTTTTAGCAACACCTAGATCCTTTATGTCAAATTCATTACTCATATTGGATTTTAATAGATCAATCTCATGCTTATTCTTTATAGCAATCAACATGTCATCAACATACAATATCAGTAGAAAAAAAAATCATTTTTAAGAATTCTGTAGTAAACACAACTATCATATTGACTCCTCATGTAGTCAATCTGCACCAAGAAGAAATCAAAGTGTTTGTACCATTGTCTTAGAGATTTCTTGAGCTCATAAAGTGATATGTTCAATTTACAAAATTCTCTTTTCCTTGCTCTTTGAACCCCTCTGGTTGCTCCACATAAATTTTCTCATCAAATTCACCATTAAGGAATACAATCTTCACATCTAGATGCTCTAACTCTAAATATAATCATATTTGGTGGGTATTTTTATTGGGTGTTTTCTAACTTTTGGGGGTACATTTTACATTGTCAACAATATTGCACTCCAAGTTGTAGTAGGGGATTATAACTTTCTAAATCTACATATGTTCTAATATCATTGGTATTGTTTACAATGTAAAAATACCAGTTGAGATCTACTATTCACAAATAGTCTCACTAAAAAATTGGCTCTAGGGTCACACACACACACACACACACACACACACACATATATATATAGAGAGAGAGAGAGAAAGAGAGAAAGAGAGAGAAAGAGAGAGAGAGAGCATAAACATAAATTCATTAAATTCTTAGTTTTCAGCTTTTCAATTCTCCTTTAAAAAAATTCTAAACCAAAAATTTCCATTTCAAATAGAATTTATCGTATCACATCTTATACCAATAGTTCTCTTAATCGCTACTTGGCCTTTGGTAATGTACTAGGTTGTAAATTCTATGAACTATAAAATACAAAGGTGTATGTACTAGGGCATGAGAAGAGTCATGTTAAAGTCTTAGAAGTTCAGGGACTAAAGCCGCATGAAGAACAAGCTAAAGACCTCAAGAAAAGCTAATGGAAAGCTAGCCGGAAACACACAAGGCATCCCGAAGCATTTGCAAGACTATTTTAAGATCAAAAAGGTAAAATAGGTAATGTATGTGAATCGAAGGTCCAATGAAGTGTTTCAAAGACCTAGGAACCATCCTGGACCATGAAGAAACAACCTCGAAGTCACTAGAGCCCTTTAAGAATAAATTTGGGGCCTTACAATGCAATAGGATTGACACACGATTGATCCAAACCTTTTGGTTTGATCTAAATAATTTAGATCGATCCAGAGACTCTCGGGTGTATTTTTCTAAGAAAATCAGTACTTAGGATCGATCTAGGATCGATCCAAAGTGTCAGAACTTGCTAGAAATAAGTTTAATGACTAGTAAATCTTTCATAA
>JAOXJP010017447.1:0-17128 GCA_025762735.1 Platanus orientalis | reverse complement strand
CCCCGGGCCCCCCCCCCCCCCAGGCAATGAACATTCTGATAGATGTGACTTGTGTATTACACCCCCTAGAAACTCCATTTCAGGTACCACTTGGTCAAACTAAACTATTAAATATTTTTACTGTGTGCAAGACTAGTCACCAACTCTTAATATGGTTGATGTAGGACAGCCTTAAGAAATCTGTAATTCCTGCGGGTTATGGCCCATCAATCGAACCAAAATAATCCCAACTTAGACTTCAACTATACGTATGGAACTCAAAATTAGGGTTGCAGGACTGAAATCCTGAACTAAGGTTAGAATTGTCAGATTAACCTAAAATTTAGTAGGTTAATAGAAGATTGGATGAAGAGCAATCCCACAAAATATCAACCCAATTGGATAAGTTTAAGTACATTAAACAATCAAAACTCAGGTCTGGTTCAGGATTTCCAGCTCAGCAGACTTTTAAACTCTTTAAATAATAACCAAAGTTCACACAATACCTCAGATTTTAAAGAATAATACCAGACTGAATAAAGCAGAAAACTCAAACCAAAAGTTTTGTAGAAATCCTTAACAGAACTCAGATTGGAAAAAAAATCAACCCAGAAAGCCCATGACAGAATGGCAGGGCTTAAGCTTGAAACATAATTAACTGATATAACTTGAAGTCTGGAACTTGATCGGAGCAAAACAGTCTAGAATTCCAAATAGACCCCTACAGAATTCCAGATTTAAGCAACTACACTGATACTTATCCGGAAGTTGTGTAAGCTGAAATTTGAATTACTAGAAACTGAAAAACAGCTTCACCATATGCCCAACAACTGAAGATTGATTTTGTAGAAACCAAGAAATCCCACATCCCACACTCCAACGTAGGTGGAGGAAGAAGACAAGTTTCTCTTAAAGAAAACAAATCTTCTATTCAATTCACCACCTCATTCATTTAGGTGTGAACCCTGTTATAAAATATAGCAGATTCCTTAAATAGAAACTATATTCTCTAATTGCTAAAACCTCAAACCCTAGACACCTTGATGTAGGATCCAAAGGGAAAGGATTCCTACACTAATTAATTAAAGAACAAAGGCCTAAACATTGGTTCTTGAAATTTAAAGAATGCTGCATAATTAAAGTATTCAAGAAACCTAAATCTTTCAAGAAATTGAGCAAAAATTAAGTAATTAACACAATAATGATTAAAGGAATGAAAAGAAATAAGAAACTAAAAAGAAATTAAAGAAATTGGAAAAAAGAACAAAATCCCCAAAGTTGGGACTTGGATTTTGGAGCCCTAATTTCATGGGCACACCAGGGGACACCCAACCGCCCACTACTATTCATGGGGTATTTATGTTTTAACAAAAGAATAAAAAAAAAAGAGAGGTTTAGGTGTACGATTAAGAGGAGATGGGTTTCAAGATGGGTTTTCAAGAAAATGGGGATTTCATGGATAAAATTTGGGGTAAGGAATATGGGAAGGTTGGGGTGGATATGGATAGCTTGTGTATGAAAGGAATTTAATTTCTAGGGAGGAAATAAAAAGTAATAAAGAAATTACTAATGCGCTGTAAAAATTCTGTAAAAAGGAAAAGTGTAAGAAAGAAGAGAGAAACTTGATAAGAAAGATTAAAAGACAGAGAGGAGAAGCAATAGGATGTTGTAGAATAAATAAAAGATGAAGATTAGTGTGAAAGAAAGGAGACTTGCAGAAAAATTGCGGAAAAGAAAAGAAGATAAGAGATTAGAAAAGAGAAGAGATTAGAAAATGTGAGTGACAAATGAGAGGGAAAGAGAAGAGATAAGAGAAATAAAGAAAGAATGAGAGAGGAGATAGGTACTCACCTTAATGTGAGAGATAGAGGAAAGAAACCCAGCCACTAGCTGTCCAAAACGAAATTCCTTTATTCACTTCCAAGACTGATCATACAAGAGGCTTTTTAGCCTATTTATAATAAACTTTTCCAGATTGGAAAATTATACCCCTACTTTAGATTTGTATGGCCAGCTGGCCTTTTACCCTTCAAAAGCTGTAAAAAATCATAAAATAAAATCACGTAAGACTTCTAAAAGTTCCTAATCAAACTCCTAATGGCTCTAATGGTCTTATTACATCAAATGACTCATTAAAAACTACTAAAAAAATAATTAAAACTGAAAACTAAATACTAAATACTAAAAGTGTGGACAACAACTAGTCTTCCTCTTTGCTCCCTTAAACTTTGCCTTGGGCTTCCATAAAGGTTGATTTTTCTCTAACCATCGAAGAGTTACAACATCAACTCCCCCCACTTGGAAAACTCAACACCGTTGAGTTGGGGTGGAGGTCCAAGAATCCTTGGTCCATCATGTGGTGCAGGTTGCCATGGAAAAATAGATCGCTTCTGTTTTGGCTTTGATTGCACTGGATCCATCCACTTTATAGTGAACATGGGGTGTATCAATCCTGTGAGTCCTTTAGTTGCTATTTCCTTTGCCTCTTATGCCTCAATTGCTTCAACCTTTTGAATCATCTCTTTAGTTGGCTTATAAATTTCTTCTTCCACGTCATCCTCCTTTCATTGGCTTTTTTTCTATAATCCCCATGAATTTGCTAGAACATTGGGATTTATGATGTCCATAACACTTGCAATTGTAACACTGATCTCCCTTTAGCTTTGATACGGATTCCTCTGAACCTTTGGATCAAGATAGGGAGAAATGACGTGATGTCCCAGACAGAGAAGATATCTTGGTCTACTGAAGCCTGCTAGTCTTTCTTTTTAAAGAAGGATTGGCATCCGCATAGGTCTTCTTATGGATCCGGAGATTATCCTTAATAGAATAGTAATGCGAACATCATGACCGAGATGATCATTGGTCCATGCACACAACATTTTATTTATTTTTTTATTTTATTTATGTTGATTGTGTCTCATGTAAAGGGGGGCACAAAATTTTGAGGGTAGATTAGTCTGTATATTTGTTATTTATTATAGTTGGGGGTTATTTTGGGTAGACTTTTCTTGTATTAGGGATATTTTAGTCTAAACTTGGGATTTTATTGCAAACCTAATCGTGGGACTCTATAAGAGCAACCCACGACCAGTTCTCTTTATGATGTAAGGAATAAAGAATTTTTGGTGTTAACGGCTATGGCTTTATCTTCTTCCTCTTCTCCTAGGTTGAAGGCAAAGAAAAACCCTGGAATGGGTCTAAGGCCATCCTTAGTTTAACGGTTTTAGTGGAGGGTACTCCCTCCCCTTGGGTTAAAGGTTTCTCATCCCCTTTCTTTTTCTTGTTTATGCTTTTTCTTTTCTTTTCTTTTTTGTTGCTGAAACTTAGGTACCTGCAAAAGTTTTATCACTAAACACCGAACATTAGTTTTTGAAGCAAGATAACAACTTATTGGGGTTCCTAAGGGTTGGGCGACACCCACAATTGATCCTTGAAGATTTGAAGGGATTTATAGGCTGATGTTTTAGCTACAGGTGTGAAGAACTGTTTTGGACCGATTTGGAAGATCTGCTCCCAGTTACAAAGGTTGAAGTTTTAGAGTGGTTCGATCATACTTGAGGGTCAAGCACTCTAGGACGACAACACCTACACTTGCCTCCATCTGAAAATTCCACAGCTGAAGAAGTGGTGGTTGCTAGATACATCACCTGATGTGAAACAGGGCAAAGAGGTTGAACTGGGAGATCGAACACCATTCTCTTCATGAGTCTTTTTTGATCAGTTCGAACCTTCTACAAGCACCTCTACTGCTAGACGATCCTCTCTCTACCCATCTCCTGCATTGTCGAGCCATCTAATGAGGCCCACTCCTATTTTTAAGCCCCAGGTGTTAAACAGGGGATTTTTGTAGGAGATTGGACGACTCCTAAATAAGAGTAATTAGTTAGTGGGCTTTTGTGGGAGTTATACTAACCCTTGGGCAACTGTAGTGGAGCCAGCCTCCATCCAAAAACTGTTTGCTTTAAGGAGCATCAGCCCTTTGTATATCTCAGCTGGAGGCAACCCTTCTGTGGGTATATGTATATCGAACTCCTCAATAACAACTTCTCTGGACCTGCTGATAGTGTGTTTTCAAGATAGGAATTCTGATATATGATCTGGAAGTCAATCTCAGCAGGTAATATATTGCCTTCGGCTGTTCGATGGATTCACAAAGTAGTATCTTATGGTGTTGTGGCAGGGACTGGGAACTACCTGATTAATTATTAAATCTGTTCCTAATGTTTATAATCTGATAATCTGATTTCCAGTATATAAACATGCTTAATCCTCCTTCATATCAGGTTCCTAACATACTCCAAGAGTTTTAACTTAGCTTCTTGTTTTCCATTCATTGTTTACCTGCTTTGATAATTTTTTTTTTTAATACTTTCTCAGCATCAGAAAATTTGACAGCAACTTAACTATTTTGTGATTTCTAAGTTAATCATTAATCTCTTCATATTGTTAGGCTTAATTGTGTCTAGGACTTTGTATGCCTTAACTCTAGATATACTTATTGGTTATAACTAAGAAATCACTTGATTTAGCGTGTGAATGTGCAAGTAGGAATTTTGTTTATGTTCTTTCATTACTCTTATAATTTTATTCCTAACTCCTTGTGCACACACCCACTAGCCTATATGCATGTTGTATCTAATAGGCTGCATGAATAGTCTCATCAATTAAGGAATAATACTGGTAGCAAAGACCCTGCGAAATTTGCAGGTAGAGACCCAGTCTGTACATGAACACGAGGATCTCATCAGTCCATCTGAAGCCTGATCTAGTGACAAAATGTTAAAACTGTCTAATTTACTCGTCAACACTCGAACTACCCTGCCTAAGCTGTGATAGCTAAATATGGGCTATTTGCTTATAATCTCTGAGAGCAAACCGCTTCTTCATGGCCATTTTCATCTCACCCTAAGTTGTAACGTTACCATTACTAAACTTATAATGACTCTTCTTGTATGTGCTCCACTCCTAGTTGTCTCAATCAACTTAGACTCCGCAAACTACAATTTACGCACTTCGGATACCTCATACAATTTAAAGGACTTCACTTTATGCTTCCAATCATTAAATGCATCCACACCTTGCTCACCATCAAACTCTGGCACATCTACTCTAATTTGTTTATCAATCTCATGCTGTGTGGAAGTAGGTGGAGTCGTGTCTCAATGTACCTGCTCTTGCCTTGGAGATGTCACCTCACGTTGCATAGTAAGTGAAGCATTTTGAAGGGGAATCTCAACGTATTGACTTGAACCTAGTATAGAACCCACTAGCATTGACTCTTTTCCCATTGATTTGATGGTCACCATGAATTGGCCAAATTGTGCATCCATCTTACATTCAAGACCTATCATTCTAGTAGTCAACCGTGCCACTTCATGCTTGGTAGCTTGAATTTCATCCACATGTCCAAGCACAATACTGGATAATGTATTTACAGTATGGACCATGATGAATTTGAAGACCTCAACCAAGATTTTAGGGCATGCTCAAAGAGTTTAGTGTGATGCAAACCCTTTTAGGAACCCCAAAATAATATTAGGGTATCCCTAAAATTGACAAAAGGTATTTTGGGAACCAATCAAGAGCTTTAGGGTATGCCCTAAATTAATTTGAAACACTTTTGAAAGGCCTAAATTAAACCAATTTAGGCTTTCTAATCAAAGGATCCCAACTAATAGAAATTAATTAGAAAACCTGACTCTGATACCAATTTGATATAGGATCAAAAGGGAAAGGATTCCTACACTAATTAATTAAAGAAAAAAAGCCTAAAGATTGGTTCTTGAAATTTAAAGAATCCTGTAAAATTAAAAAAAATAATTCAAGAAACCTAAATCTTTCAAGAAATTGAGCAAAAATTAAGCAATTAACACAATAATAATTAAAGGAATGAAAAGAAATAAGAAATTAAAGGAAATAATTAAAGAAATTGGAAAAAATGAGCAAAATCCCCAAAGTTGGGTTTTGGATTTTGGAGCCCGAATTTTGTGGGGCCATCCAACCGCCCACTTTTATTTATGGCGTATTTATGTTTTAACAAAAAAAAAATTAAAAAGAAAAAAGGAGGTTTAGTGTAAGGTTAAGAGATGGGTTTAGCATTCAAGGTCGTGGTTTTCAAGAAATGGGGGATTTCATGGATAAAATTTGGGGAAAGTTATATGGAAAGATTGGGGTGGATATGGATAGCTTGTGTATGAAAGGAATTTGATCTCTAGGGAGGATCAAAAAATTATTGATGTGTTCTAAAAGGGAAAAGTGTAAGAAAGAAGACAGAAACTTGATAAGAAAGATGAAAAGAGAGGAGAATCAATAAAATGTTGTAGAACAAAGAAAAGATGAAGATTAGTGTGAAGGAAATGACATTTGTAGAAAAAATTACAGAAAAAAAGAACAGAAGAGGAGATTAGATAACGTACTTGAAATATGGTATTAGGTTAGGATTTGTGAGAAAGAAAAGAAGAAGAAGTAGAAGAAAGAGAATTTTGGGGGAATTGTGTAGAGGTAATACCTCTACCATACACATTCATTAAGTATTTATCAAGTAAACAAATATATGTATAATGAAGGGTATTTACAAGTATACCACCTACTTAGGGGTGTCAATGAGCCGAGCTTTGCCTAGCTCAACTCAAGCTCGTCACATAAAGATTAGGCTCAGGCTCGTCACGAGCTCAAGGCCTAAGCTCAGGTTTCGGCTTGGCTCGGCTCGTCACATCTATAAAAGGGTAAAAATGTAAAAAGAAAAAATGCACCTCCAAAAGTTAGTGCCAAAACGAAGCATCAAATTCAAATTGATTTAAATATTTTTTAAAAATAAGTGGATCATTACTTCTTTAGACACATGATGTCATGCACAGTTTTTTTTTTTTTTTTTTAATTTTATTAATAAAAAATGACATCGATTTGATTAATGTTCAATCAAATATTTTATTAAAAGATATCAAAAAAGTTGGTGACAAGTACTATAGATTTGATTTAAAATGATTTGACATAAAACATTATATCTTTAAAAAAAAATTCTTATCTCAATCAAATCAAATTTCTTTATAAATAGAAAATCAAATCAATTAATAATTATAAGTACAAAGTGATTTGTTTTTTAAAAAACTAATGATTTAACATATGTACATTTTTACAAATGATTATATATATATAATAAACGAGCCGAGCTCTTAGTGAGTTGAGCCTAGTAAAGCTCGGCTCAGGCTCGTTTAACTAAATGAGCTCAGTTAGGGACTCAGGCTTGGCTCATTGACAGCCCTACACCTACTTCCCATTATACCCTCACTACTATGTACAAGCATACAACTATACGCCTACACTCCCCCTCAAAGTGCTATGTATATATTGTGCATACCAAGCTTGCTAACAATTCTAGAGAATGGAGGTCCACTAAGCCCTTTGGTAAACAAATCTGCAAGTTGGTCTTCCGTCTTGATAAATGGAATACAAATCTGTCCCGACTGAATTTTTTCCTTGATAAAATGACGGTCAAACTCTACATGTTCCGTGTGGTCATATTGAACTGGATTATGGGCTATACTTATTGCTGCCTTGTTGTCGCAATACAGATTCATTGGACCATGGAAAATAAAACCTAGTTCCCGTAGTCCGTAGAAGACCATGGAGCCATAGAAGTTCATATATGCCATGAGCCATAGACCTGAATTCAACTTCCACACTGGATCGTGTCATTACTGGTTGCTTCTTGCTTCGCCAGGTGACAAAGTTTCCTCCCACAAAAGTACAATAGCTGAAGGTAGACCTTCTGTCCATAACTGAGCCAGCCCAATCTGCATCTATGAATGCTTTAACCTTGAGATTACCACGCCTGGCATACAGTAGTCTCATACCTGAATATTTCTTTAAGTAACGAACTACACGGTAAACAGCTTCAAGATGTTTAGTCGTGGGAACATGCATAAACTGACTAACAACTCCAATAGCATAAGAGATATTTGGCCTAGTCAAAAAAAGATAAATGAGGTGGCCCACCAATCGTTGATATCGACCGACATCAATAAGTCGCTCACCTGCATCTTCATGAAGATGATGGTTTGACTCTATTGAAGTCTCACAGGGTCCGCAACCCAATAAACTTGTTTCTTGCAAAAGATCCAACACATACTTTCGCAGAAATAGAAAAATACCCTTCTTGGAGCGTGCAACCTCTATGCCAAAGAAATAACGTAATGAACCAAGATCCTTAATTTCAAACTCCTTTCCAAGGAAGAGTTTTAGGCTGGAAATCTCTATTGGAGCATTCCCAGTCATCACTATATCATCCACATACACAATAAGGGCAATTGTCTTTCCACCACTGTGCTTGACAAAGAGAGTGTGGTCCGCTTGGCATTGAGCATAACCAAACTTGAGCATGGTTCCTTTGAATCTCTCGAACTAAGCTCTTGGAGACTGCTTTAGGCCATACAAGGCCTTTTGAAGACGACAAACCTTCCCCTTTCCAGATGCAAGCTGAAAACCTAGTGGATGATGCATATACACCTCATCTTCCAAATCTCCATGAAGAAAGACATTTTTCACATCTAACTGAACAAGTGGCCATCATTGATTTGCAGCAACTGAAATTAAGACTGATAGAATTCATCTTTGCTACTGGAGCAAAGGTCTCCTAGTAATTTATACCATATGCCTAAGTATATCCTTTAGCCACTAGTCTAGCCTTGTACCTCTCTACAATACTATTAGGCTGAAGCTTCACTGAGAAAACCCATTTACATCCCACTGGTTCCTTTCCTCTAGGCAAATCAATTATATTCCAAGACTAGTTTTTTTTTAAGGGCCTTCATTTCCTCTTCCATTGTTGCTCTCCACTTTGGCTAGGAAAAAGCCTGTGACACACTAGTAGGAATAGACACAGAGGATAATGAAGTGGTAAAAACTTGTAAGAAAGGAGACAAAGTATCATGACACACATACTGAGTAATGGGATACTGAGTACAAGATCTAATTCCTTTACGAAGTGCAATTGGAAGGTTAGAATCATCACCTGGAGAGGATTGATCTGGGAGAGGAACATGAGAATCTTGGGCTAGAACCTTCTTTCTCGAATACACTTGCGAGAAATCCTTCTCCTTAGGAGCTGTATTGAATACCTCCTCCCCCTGGCTACGATCACCACCAATATGATTAAAGAAGTATAGGGGAACCGGAACCGGCAGAGGGAGAGACTGCCTATCTTCATTGCTAGTACGCTCCCCTGAAAATGAGGCTGCATTGAAAAAAAAGAAATAGATTCATGAAACGTGACATCCATAGAAACAAGACGGCGTCTCGTAGGAGATTGATAACACTTATACCCTTTTTTACTAGGGGCATAACCAAGAAAGATACACTTGAGAGCTTTAGGATCCAACTTGGACCGCTGAGACTTAGAAATGTGAACATAACATACACAGCCCAAAAATTTGGGAGGAAGAGAGGAAACAAAAGATCCAGGAAGTAAATCCTTGGGAGTACTAAAACCAAGGACACGAGAAGGCATACGATGCATCAAATATACAGCAGCCTGAAGTGCATATGCCCAGAAAACCTTAGGTACTTGCATATGAAATAACAAGGCACGAGTGATCTCTAACAGATGGCGATTTTTCCTTTCGGCCACCCCATTTTGTTCAGGTGTACTTGGACAGGTGGTTTGGTGAAGAATACCATGATAAGAGAGATAAGTAGAGAAGGTATGAGAAGTGTACTCCCCCCCCATTATCAGTACGAAGGATTTTAACTGCCGCATTAAATTGTGTATCAATCATTTTGTGAAACTGCTGAAAAACAGATAAAACATCTTGTTTTGATTTCAGTAAATATTATACCCATATGTCACGAGAGAAGTCATCAATAAAAGTCACAAAGTAATGAAAGCCAAATAAAGAAGTAACCGAGGCAAGCCCCCAAACATCAGAATGCACAATATCAAAAAAAGATGAACATCTACTCACACTAATAGGGTAAGATGAGTCTAAAGTGGAAACAACAGAACATAAAGCAGGAAACAAATGACGCAACAAAGATAAAGAAATGTGGCCTAAACGACAATGCCACTGTAACAACTGAGCCTTTGCAGAGGCAACACTAGCAGAAAAACAAATCTGGCTGGCAGGAGAAGCAACGTGCAAGCAGTCAACCATCAAGTAGAGTCCCTGATCCTCATATCCTCTACCAATCATCTGCCTCGTTGCCAAGTCCTGAAAGACACAATGAGAAGGAAAAAATGTGATGCTACAATTCATGGACTTTGTCAAGTGACTAACAGAAATAAGATTAACCTTGAAATTGGGAACATAAAAGACAAATGAAAGAGTCATGGAGGAAGTAAGAGAAATATCTCCAGTGCTAGCAACAGATGACAAGAAACTATCAGCAATATGAACCTTGTCATGACTAGAACAAACACGGTAGGTAGAAAAAAGACTAGACATACCAGTCATGTGGTGTGACGCCCCTGAGTCAATAATCCAAGGGTGTCCAAGAGTAGACTCAGAGGCACTGAAGGCTGAGGCTGGTGTACCTACAAGCGGCACTGAAGATGTGGAGGCAGCCCCAGAGGAGGAATCTAACAGTGCAATCAATCATCGGATGGTCTCCATCTCAGCTCTACTGAATGTGGTACTGGAGAGTGGATCAGCTGGCACAGACTGAGGAACTGCAGGCTGAGTCTCTGGAGGAGTCACAACATATGCACTAGAGTGACCACCAGATCTGCCACCTCCTCTACCACCCAAAAATGCTCCACGTTGAGGCTTTCCATGTAAGTCCCAGCAAGTGTCTCTGGAATGACAAGAACAACCGCAATGATTACACCGAAGTTTGTCTCTATCCTTGGGGCTAGTGAACGGACCACGACCCCTACCACGGCCACCACCTCGTCTCCCTCCACGATGAGAGACAAAGGCAAGAGTTGACTGTTCAATGGAAGGAGCACAAGGGGCCATAGTCTGCATACGCCTCTCCTCCCTATGGAGGTAAGAATAAACCTCAAAAAGTGATGGTAGAATCTCACGGCCCAAAAACTAACTTCTGACTTGCTCAAACTCTGGGTTGAGACCAGTTAGAAGTTCAAACACTCGATTCTTCTTAATAGACTGACGAAAGGTTGTTGCATCTGCGGGACAAAGAGCTGAAAATGCTTCATAGTAATCAATCTCTTGCCAAATACAGCGAAGAGTAGTATAATATGCTGAGATTGATTGTTCCCCCTACCTTTGTTGCCAAACTTTCTAACACAATTCATAGACTCGAGTAAGATGTCCAGATTCCGAATAGGTCTTCTCTAAGGCATCCCAAATTTCCTTGGAAGACTGAAGGAAGAAATAGGTATTACTGATATCGGGCTACCTAGAATGAAGCAAGCAGGAGACAACCAAGGCATCTTCAACTTTCCACTTCCGATAGGCTGGATCAGTCGGATTGGGGGCAATGGTTTCACCAGAGATGTACCTCCATTTACCTCTTCCAATGATGGACCACTTGGCAAATTGGGCCCAAGCAAGATAGTGCCACCTAACTTCATCGTGGCGATTTGAACACTAGATGAATCATGAACAACTGTTCCAATGTCTTGAGAGGTTGACGTAGATATTGTTCGAGGCTGTGTAGCAGCAGTCTCATTGATTTTTGACATAGTAATGAAATCCCAATACTACTGGGCACAAAACACACACCAACACTCCACGTGAAGCAATACGAGCTCTACAAACATGCTAAATCACATCAACATACAATTCACTTCACGGTACTGCACAATACCTGAAATGGCTAGAACTTGAACAAGTCCCTAGCACACGGACGACACTCCTATTCACACAAAGGCATTCCAACTCCAAGGACCAGCACAAGCATCCATCAACTATGATAGAAGGGAGGTTTGTTGTCATCAACACAGAGTATATGCTATCCATGCATCTCATACGAACCAAGAGAGAGGACTGTCGTGACGTTATGGAAACACGAACAGTAGCTTCGAAAAAAAGCAAGATCTCCCTCAAATTGTAACCAAATAGGATGAGACTTGATCTTATAGATTCCTAGTGAAAAACGACCTGTCATTTTGAAGGGATCAAAGAGAAACACTCTGAGTTGAGCAGATCGAGCAAAAAACTCAGATCTGGGCAAAAAACTCAGATCTGGGCAGTAAAACCCCCTTTTCTGAAAATTACAACAACAAAAAAAAACTCAAAAAAATATAGAATGCACTGACCTATTGGATCCGTACGGATGGTGAAGTCATCCGTATGGCCTGATGACATCAGCCGATAACCCGCAACTCCTTGCTTCATCTCCTGGCTTTGATGGATGGATGATGGATGATAGATATCTACAAATTCCTCATCAATCTTTGCCATCCTAGAGCTGATGTTTCTCATTCTACATCAGTTTTTTCTCATTTCCTAATGCTCAATGTTCCAGACAAGTATGACAGAATATGTCACAAGAGTATCGGTTTCCTTGAACCATAGATGGTTTGCTTATGAAAAGGTTCCTAGGTGTGTATTAGTGTTATTCTTATCATTTCCTGAAATTTAATCTAAAATTTCCTTCATTTCCATAATGTTTTTATAACTGCCATGATTTTTACAATGTTTCCATGGACTTCCATAAACTTGCACAAATTAGTTCCACTTTCATGGGGACCAAAGTTTAATTCCTTGTTTTGGACAGCATGGTAGTTGAATGTATAATACTACTATCCATATCAAACCATGATCGACAATTGGCAGCAGCATGTCTGATATATTAGTCTATCAAACAAACCGGTTGATATGCTATTCTGTGCAAATCAGCTTAGACCAAATTAGGGGGGGGGGGGTGTAAGTTTAAATAGCAATATCGTATCAGCATAGACCATACAGATATGATATGATCACCATTTGCATCAGCCATTATTTAAAATCATGCTATGTAACATACTTACCAAAGCATTGGCAATATTTCAAGAGCAAACAGAAAGATGAGATCATGCAAATATTTACACATACCTGAAAACCAAATGCATACTCCAAGAGATCAAAGATATCCTCATTTCGCAGTCCAGAAACCTTAAAATCAGCAGGAAGCTTGGGAAAGTGTTGAGTGTACCTTATTGCAGATACTGCAGCTCTAACCTGGACACATTATCATTAGCAAAAAAAAATATTATCAACCAGAGGAATTATTGTTAGATAGTCAAAAACATTTCTGTGGAAAAAAGCAAATAAAATTTAGCCAGTAACGAGTTCAGAGAATGTCTATAACATTGAATAGATACGAGAATACCCTTGGAAATATAGAGTAGGATTGACCACACAATGCATTGAGATGGAATATTAGAACACTCAATAGAAATAGAACTTACTTCCGGGAATACTCCAATAACATTGGTAAGGGATTGTGCATCTAAGGGCACAATATTGTATGGTGTAAGCTCTCCAGTCAATGTTCCATCTGATTTCTTGACCCTTTCTAACTGAAACACCAAGATAATGGTGGTTCCCAATCAATAATTCATATCATGCTTATTCAATAATTAACACTTTTTTATGAATATTCAATAATTAACATTAGTAAAAGGAAAATCAATAACTCAGACCATTATGTCTCGACTAACAATTAAATATAAAGCCTAAGACATAATGTAAAACAGCCGATAAAGAGAGGAGGTGCATCTCCAAGTTCAGGTTTGGCAAGATATTGACTTTATGCAGCACATGGTAAGAACACTTATACTAAATTACATGATTCCCCAAATTGCAAAACAAATAAAGATACAGTGTACTTCTAGATGATAAAAGTGTATCCTCAAGCTCCAACTCCAGAAAGAAGAACATGAATACTACCTCATCCACGATAAGTTTGACCACCCCAACAGGCGCTGCGTCTTTGATAAGTGCCTCCATGACCTCAACTAAAGCCCTCAAGGTGGTGAACACCTTTTTCATTTCTACAGATCTAAGTTCCAACCTGAAACAAGAACAAAAGGTTAAAACCTCCTGTTATTAAATATTTTTATTGAAAGAAAAAGTTGTTGTTGTCTCTCATATCTCTGCAGCAGCAGGATGGTCCTATCAATCAAAAACATTTTCCATTGCTGAAATCAAAAACTTTGAAATATCACAAAGATCTTTGGCATTGGACATCTGAGCACCAAAAAATTGAATGCTGTCACTACAAACCCAATTAGAGATGACCAAACTTAGTGACAAAAATGCATTAAAACAATTTGATGAGGACAAACAAAAGCTTAGCATATTTGTAATATTTTCAAAAAGCAAGTTGGTGAAACAAGTTCGAAGTGACATTTGGTAATTTTAGTTACCTAAATTTCAGGTCTATAGTTAGTTCTGTAGCATCTAGCAGACAAACTATCGGATATTTTTTTCAGAGTATCTCTGAGCAGTCACTATTATAGAATGAACGGTAGTTGTGTAACCTGGACAAGGTCCGACAATTGTAAACGTGTCATCTTTCTTTTTTTCTTTTTTTTTAAATACGCAAAAAAGAGTTTATTCAAAAACAAAAAGAGAGGAATGCATGAAATCAGCTTGCTAGTACACAACTGAAATCCAAGAATATAGAACTGAGACAAACAGAAGATAACGTCTTTCAGGTAATATGTGCCACAAGCAATGTTCATTTCCTGTTAGGGACAACGCTGTCCTGAATCTTCTTTTTCTATCTCTATTTAAACTTATCAAAAAAAAAAGCCTTTATAGGTAAGGAAAACTTAATACGAGAAAAAATAAAAAGACAAGGAATTCAACATACAGGCGAAAGAATTTTCTGAGGGAAAAGAATGAAGAAAACATTATCAACCTAAGCCCTCAAGCCCTATAAATAAAAAAGCCTCAACAACAACCAACAGCCCAAAAGAAAGCCCAACAACCAAACAGATCCTCTATAAACAACCAAGACAACCTACCTCAAAAGACCACAGACAGACAAACAGGCAACTACAAACATTAGCACCCCGTCCATCAGATGCAACTGCAAATACATAACTGACCACCCCACACACTAAGAAAACACCCCCGACCCTTCAACAAGCTGTTGGATATTAGCACAATTGGTATCAAGGAAACCATAAGACGAATATACAGCAGCACATACTCTCCCAAATTGGCACTGAAAGTTCCAGATTCCCTCCAATTCTGTTCCTCTCGTTGAATATCATCCACTCTATGTCGCCTCTTGTAATGTTCATAAAATTTCCACAAGCGCTCAATATCACGATTACGGTCAATTTTTGTTCCATCCCTCTTGGCAAGTTTTTGCTGCAAAATATTTGCAACAAGTTAAATCCCAAAGTTGACAGAAAAAACAACATATGCAGAGAAAAAGGCATCCTGTTCCAACAAGCTAAATGTAAGAACAATGTAAGAGTGCATTTAAACTAACAATGGTAATGAACTTGCATACAGTTAGAATGTGCCAGCCAGATGCCAAACTTGTGATAATACCTTGATTACAGACATTAGACCAGTCTTGAACTGGAGCACACCTCTACCATCACTGTTGGGGTCCAGGTTTTGTGCCATTGAATATGCTTGCTCGCAAACTAACCATCAAATGGAAGAACTTGTTAGAAATATAACCATGGAGTCACAGAAAGAGAAAGAATATATCAATTTCACAATTAAAGTAATTACTGTTTGGCAGTATATAGTAAAGATATCGCAACTGTAAGCACCTAAATTTTGATCCCCCGATGTCCACAGCAACAAAAGATTGAAGATTATTACAAATTAAAATGGAACACACTAAATAACAAACAAAAATAGCCCCAGTAGACTTGACATAAGTGTCACTGTTCAACCTGCACACATGTAAACATAAATCAAGCCAAACTAATATAACAGCTATTTTTTCCTTCTACAAAGGAAAAGGACGATGAAAGAGAGAGAGAGAGAGAGATTAGAAGAGGAATCCAAAGTGTGCAACAAAGACACCTTGTCACGATAACAAGTTGGCCAAATCATTCATGTTCATGTAAGTAGCTAAAGATGAACAGCCTTCACCTGCCTCTCTAAACACATTTCTTTCAATCTAATACATATATACTAAAGTAGTAGCCTCATACCCCTTTCTCTCTCTTCCAGCTGGCACTAACTCAACAATAGCTTGCCACGTTGACGTCACCTCCAAAAAAAAATTCTTTTCATTTTTTCCTTCTTTTCTCTCTTCTTCATTTATCTCACTTCCGCTCCATTCCCTCAAACCGCATCGTCTTCCTCAAACTGTTTGCCAGAACCATCATATTCCCTATCGAATGCTTCATCATTTTTCTCTCCATTCAGTAATACTTCTATCGCACAGGAATGGTGGCCGCAACAAGCATGGCCGTGTCCACATTAACTTCATCTGCTTCCCCAACAACAGCAAATGCTGTTTTAAGGTACTCAATCATCTTCCGATGTGCATTTTTATTTCCTTTGAAAAAAATTAATTAAAAAAAAAAAAAAGCCTAATCAGCAGATTCACTTGAACACCATAAGTCCAATCCCTTCCAAAACCCAAACCCTATTGATAAATATGAAAATCTATAAATATGAGCGAGTAATCGCTCAGTAGACATTGTCATCTTCCCTGTCTTTGTCATCTAGCTCATGTTATGTTTCTTTCCCCTTTCTTCTTTTCTCACTTACGATCCGTTGCCTCTTAATTACTTTCCCACTCGGTTTCCCTTTTTTATTTGTTTTGTGCTTTTTCTCTTCAATGTCTTATCTGTTTGTGTATAGATGGGTATATTCATATGTGTGCAGCGATGAAGCTATAGTGGACTACAGTTTCTGATCTGGGCTTCGACCCAAAAGTTAAAGACAGTGGGACTGAGCTCAAAGTTCGGGCTTCTCATTTAATATAGACATTATTTTGTTTAAGGTTGAATGAGATAAAACTAAAACCTCTTAATCTTCTTTATTCCATTGATTTTAATTTTTTTCATTAACAATTCTTTTTCCAATGGAAGAGACTGGTGGGAGTATGTGTGCATCAAATTATAAGCATTGGTGACCACCATCTATTTGTGGAATTAAGGAAAATGAGGGTTCAAAGTTTGACAGGCTTAACCTCTTAGTTCATAGTTTTTTAAACCTAAAATCTCCCTCTCTCTCTCTCTCTCTCTCTCTCTCTCTCTCTCTCTCTCTCTCTCTCT